>QUOP01000048.1:0-118326 GCA_003675405.1 Hericium coralloides
AGGATGAGATCACGCTTCTTGTCATCTGACGCCAGATGCGACCGATCGCCCTGGCTGTCAGTTGAGTCGTCCAAACTACGTCCCTACATGAAGTGTAGATATCCAAACAGTGAACGATAAGACATCGGCAAGTAGGGCGAGAGACTGACCAAAATGATCATGATGTTGGCGAATGCCATGTGAGCTCCGACGCCACGCTCGACATGAGGAGAAACACGCGCCCCGTCGCGGCCTTCCTTGCGGAATTCCTCCAGAATGAGGGGCCTTGCGGCAGCTTGTGGCCACCGTGCATCTCGATGTACTTTGATGCCGTGGGCCGTGAGGACCTGGATGAACGATGGTCGTTGAACTATCATGGCGGCCAGGACGACGGTCGACTTACCGACGTGATGAGGGGAAACGTGCCGGGAACACGCAAAGATGACAATCTTGTCCGGCCCGAGATGGTTGGACAAAGCATTGTCTGGATCTGGGGTGCATCGCATATGGTGTCCGGCACGAACGTCGCGAGATCGTGTTGTTGTCGTCAGGGCGGTATCTGAGAGGCGGGCGTTGTCATGAGCAAGGTGGTGGCGGGACAATCGCAACGACGCCGTCGAGCTTGCGGGAAGGGGACTTTTGTACGCCGCAGGTCGTGCCGGGTAGACGACACCGGGGAGGTCGTCGGTTGGCGGCGGGGTGAATGAGAGGCCCGCCGGAAACCGAGGTAGAAGTCCTGAAAGAAAAAGAAAATCAGCGAGTTGGAGTGACTGAAAGGTTCGAGGCACAGAGGGAGTGTGCGCGACGCTCGTCCGTGTCTGGGGCGATGCGCATGTGCGATCCTCACAACACGCACAAGGGTCGAGGACGCTCGTCCGTATCTCGCACCATTGGCGCTTTGGGGGCCCGTGACAAGCGCGAGCAGCGAGGACGCTCGCCGGTGTTATGAGTGCCAATGGTCGGAAAAAAGAAAAAAGAAAAAAGAAAACAGAAAAAGAAAAACCAAAGGATACACACCTTGGATGCTCCCCGTCTGCCCTCCTCCGTGTGAACGGACTGCTGGAGGAGGGCCTCCAGAGAGTCATACTCGTGGGAATAAAGCCGCATCGTGAAGATGTGCTCGGTGTATGGCTGCAACGTCAGCAGCGGCCGACCTTCCCAGTCCACCGACGTCGTCGTCCGGCGGACGACATGCCCCGCAAAGTTCTGACGCATCTGCGCGATGTACGGGGCCATCTCCTTCGAAACCTCGCTCACTGTCTCGGTGTCTTTTCCCCGCAACACATTGGTGACTGAGTCCGGATCGTCCGCCCGCTTCTTGCGGTCTTTCCGCAGCCCGCGTGTTTGAGCTCGGTTCATGTCACAGGCAACGTCGTCGTTTGAAACAAAAAAGTCGAGGCGCAAGGCGCGCCCGATGTTCCACAAGTCCTGATGCCGCAACGACACGGTCAGTTCGGTCCATGGCATCGCGAGCCATGAGTCTTACCATCGGTTTGTTGGAGACCGGCGTCGCTGACATGCCCACTACTACTGCGGACATGGACGCCAGCGCCGTCACACTGGTGAACAGCTGCCCAATGTTCCGGCACTGGTGCACCTCGTCGATGACTGCCATGCCCCACGACCGGCCGAACACCGTGTGCTGCACCTGCTCTTCCCTAGTCTTGCGGACCTCAGGCGCCGTGGACGGGCGGTGGCGTGTGTTGGTGAGGACAGCCGTCCCAGTTTTCGCCAAGGTCTGTCATCCAAACAAGATTAGGTCAGTCCTCAGCCCCACCACATCCGAGTCATGCGGGGACCACATACCGGGTGTGAGACGACCATGATTTTCTTGTGCGGTGGTTGCTCGGACTTGTCGAACAGCTCCCATGCGGGCTTCTGCGAGTTGAATGTGCCGAGGCACAGTCCAATGTCAAACGCAGCCGGCGCCAAGTACCGGTGCAGCTCGACCATCATCTGGTCGACCAAACCCACTGGCACCACGACGATATGTGGATGGAACAAGGCCCCACTTTTGAGAGACTCCAGCCAGAGCTCTGTCGCTGTGAATGCCTTGTTAGTGTCATTGTGCACTGATGTACACGTGCCGACTTACTGCCAGCAAACATCCCCGGCAGACGTTCTGGGCCTTGGCCCTTGCGCTCCGCGATGGCGATCGTCAGGTCGATCAACCACGCGTACACGGCAATCGCCCCGACTGCCTGCAGCGTCTTCCCGAGACCCACCGCGTCCATGTTGAGCGTGGGCTTCCCCTCAATCGCGTTGTTCAGGATCTTGAGGATCCCCGCCAGCTGGTGCCAGCGGGGCGCAAAGCTGACTGGCGGCGGGTTGGTGGCCATCCATGCCACCGGCTCCCAAGGCGTCGTCACCCCCTGCGGATCGACCGTCGGGTTGAAGAAGGGCAGCGTCGTGCGCCCCAACAGCTCCCACAGCGCGTCCATCGAATGGGACTGGAACTCGGCGATGCCCTCCTCCCATTCGAAGACGATCTCGTTGTCAACAAGCAACGAGGGGAGGACGGCGCCTTCCTCGTCCTGGGACGATCCCATGGCATCCAGCTCGGCCTGGAAGACCTGCGCCCAACGCTGGACGTCGGCCCGCGATGCAAGCTGTTTGGCAACGTCTTGCAGCCACTTTGGCAACTCTACAGTTGGGAGAGCATCGGGAGGGAATTGAGCAACCAAAACAGAGCACGAGATGGGACTTACTTGTCGCGTCCCCAGGCGGCACGCTCTCTCGACGCTTCGAACTTTTCATCCCGAGAGCATTCAAAAAGTCCAGTAAAAGGGTGAGCGTGGAGCGGAACTGTTTCTCCACGGCGGTATTCGCCATGAAGATATCAAAGACCGGCTGCATTGCCTTGAAGCGCTTTTCCATGAACCGGAGCCGAGCCAGAGGCGTCGATTGACCGTTGATCTCCAGTTCTGCAAAAGAGTCAAGTCAGCGTCCGGCACATAAGGCGGTGCCTGGCAGTGGGCGGGCGTCAGCGATGCTCGTGCGTGTCCTGGCTGCGGTGAGCACATGGCATTGCATCGCATTGCAGGAGTCAGGACATGCACGAGCGTCGTCGGCGCTCACCTGTGCTCGTCATGGCCGAGCTTGCCATAATCGGAATCCAGGCCTTGCACTGACCGGTCATGAATTTTTTGAACTCCTTCTGATATTCGGTCAGCTGGGACCAGCCCCGTGACACCGCCTGGGCTCCTTGTGCCATTGCAAGGCCACCCACCGCCTCACAAACGTTTGTACTGCTGGACGCGGACTGCCGGGTATCATGCGGTCCCCTTGCGCCAGGTCCGGGTACTTCATGTCAGCCCCAAACCAGGCGTGGGCAATTTCCCCGAAGTACCACGTGATCCCGGAGGTGTTCATGTCTGGCAACTAATGACACTGGCATGTTTAGCAATGTCGACTAACACAAAGTAAAAAAAAAAAAAAAAAAAAAAAGAAAGAAAGAAAAAAAGACTGACCGTCCCGTTGGCGGCTCGCTGTGCCACGTCGACGGGTGCGAGCCCGTGCCAACCAGTGCATCACGGAACCTCTGTGACAACAACCATTTCTTCATGTTTGTCGTGACCCACGCGTTCCACAACATCCTCCCTTCCGTGTCAACGCTACCTTTTCCCACGCTCTCGCGTGTGCCCTCCTGCGCTGTCTTGAACTTTTGCGTGTACGTGCGCACCATGTCCAAGACCTTCGGGTCCTTCTTTGCCTTTGGCCACAGGTCAATATTCTCGTCCGCCACGGCAAACCTTCAAACCCGACCATCTCCTGCCACTTTGGCCACGTCCAGCACTCGCCGTTCGTGTCGACTGACAAGTTCAAGAGGGCAGAGCCGTACGTCTGGTGATCCTGTATTGGCCGATGAGTTACTGCACATGATAATAGACAAGGGGACTTACCTTGGATGGTGCCATTGCTACTGACTGTTGGGGTTGTTGTTCACGTTGCTGCTATTGGTGCGGAGATCGGGCGAAAGACGCTACCGACTGTACTATCTGGGGGGGAGTTTATATCGCTTACCTACCCACTCTCCTGGTCCGCACCCCAAACCTGCACGGTGTCGGGCGGCAATTTATTTCACCTGATGTCGATACATTTGTCCTGATTTCACTCCATGAGCCCTGATCGCTGGGCAGGCCTGATGTCGGGGACAGGGCAGCGCAGTAGGCACCGGAGAGCACGCAAGGAAGCACCGGCGGGCGCACCGATGAGCGCGTGCTCCACAATCTCGGCCGATATGTTTTTCTATGACTTCACCTGCCGTGAGTGAAGTGCGTGCAGATCTAGATCGATCAAACCATATTGGGCTAAAGTGACACAGCCACTGATCGGTTGTCAGAGCACGTCACCTTTCTTCCTCTCCCCACCTGGAAAGGTGTTTAGGGCAGGTCTTCTGTCGACGGGCACCCATGACAGCTTTGACCTGCCCTAAAGAGCTTGCAGTCTCACCCGGATGACGTGTGCTCGCCGCCGTTACGGCGCATGGCCATTTTGGGGCAGGGTGTTGGGGGCTGCGAGACGGATTGGGACGCCCGCTGCAGGGTGGACTGCCGTCTTGTCGACGTCTGCTGGAGGCCACTGTGGCCGACAGCGACGTCATGTCTCTTGGGTGGTGCTGGGGGCTGCGAGACTGGTTCGGACGCCCGCTGCAGGGTGGACTGCCGTCTTGTCGACGTCTGCTGGAGGCCACTGTGATCGACGGCGGCATCGTGTCTCTTGGGTGCTGGGGGCTGCGAGACGGGTTGGGACGCCCGCTGCAGGGTGGACCGCCGTCTTGTCGACGTCTGCTGGAGGCCACTGTGGTCGACAGCGACGTCATGTCTCTTGGGTGGTGCTGGGGGCTGCGAGACGGATTGGGACGCCCGCTGCAGGGTGGACTGCCGTCTTGTCGACGTCTGCTGGAGGCCACTGTGGCCGACAGCGACGTCATGTCTCTTGGGTGCTGGGGGCTGCGAGACTGGTTCGGACGCCCCTGCAGGGTGGACTGCCGTCTTGTCGACGTCTGCTGGAGGCCACTGTGATCGACGGCGCATCGTGTCTCTTGGGTGCTGGGGGCTGCGAGACGGTTGGACGCCCTGCAGGGTGGACTGCCGTCTTGTCGACGTCTGCTGGAGGCCACTGTGATCGACGGCGGCATCGTGTCTCTTGGTTGCTGGGGGCTGCGAGACGGGTTGGGACGCTCACTGCAGGTGCACTGCACCCAACCCATAAGAGCAATTTTCATTCTTATCTTATGTTGTGTCCGAGGAATTATACGCTGTATATACGGTTCCATGATAAAAATACCAACAGTCGCACAGGGCACACCCTGGGTGAGCATGCCGATGACAGTACGATTGGTGTCCTTTGCCAATGCTCACCAACTTTGGGAACTTTTGTGGTGCTTTTGCACATGCTTGAGCATGGTATCATTGTAATTCAAGCTGCTGAACAGTACCATGGCAAAGCTTCGCAATGCTTTGTCTTGTTGACACTTTTTTTTGCTGATGTGAATGTGTCATCCCAAGCTGCACAGGTGACGAGCGTCAAGGACGTTTGCGTCGTGGGCAAACAAGACAGCATGGTACATGCCAGGGGCAAAAGTGCAGACGTGCAAGAGTGTTGAGGATGCTCGGCCGCGTACTGAGGCACAGGACACCAAAGCTTGGGATGTTTGCGAGCATCCTCGATGGTCATGCCAACCCTGGCTCCTGGGCCGATGCGTGGGAGCAATCCTCAGGATATGCGCGAGTGTTTTCGAGGCTTGTGCATGTCTTGACCTCTGTTATGCAGTGTCGTGTCAGTTCTTGGGATGCGCGCAAGCGTCCCGGACGCTCGTACATGTCCTTATGTGCATGTCGGAGCCAGGAGTGCTTGGATAACGGCAGGTGCAGGAGACAGGACACGTGCGAGCGTCGAGGATGCTTGTACATGTACCGAGGACCGCTCGCACATGGTGCCAATTGAAAATGGGGGGGGGGTAAGAGTGAGGACATGCATGAGTGTCCTCGACGCTCGTGCGTGTACCAAAAATTGCTCGCGCGCAGCACTGACTGAAAACGGCGGGCGGAGGGAAAAGGCAGGACACGAGCGTCGCGGACGCTCATGCGTCTCCCGAGGATCGCTTGCACATGCGCCTATTGAAAATGCGGGGGACGGAGGACTGAAGACGTACACGAGCGTCGAGGATGCTTGTGCGTGTACCAAAAACTGCTCGCACGCAGCACGGACTGAAAACGGAGGGGGAGGCAAAAGGCAGGACACGAGCGTCGAGGACGCTTGTGCGAGTACGGAGGATTGCTTGCACACGCACCTATTGAAAATGCGGGGACGGAGGACTGAAGACATGCACGAGCGGAGGACGCTTGTGCGAGTACGGAGGATTGCTTGCACATGCACCTATTGAAAATGCGGGGGACGGAGGACTGAAGACATGCACGAGCGTCGAGGACGCTTGTGCGAGTACCGAGGATTGCTTGCACACACCGCGGGGACGGAGGACTGAAGACATGCACGAGCGTCGAGGACGCTTGTGCGAGTACGAGGATTGCTTGCACACGCACCTATTGAAAATGCGGGGACGGAGGACTGAAGACACGACACGAGCGTCGCGGACGCTCGTGCAAGTACCGAGGATTGCTTGCACACGCACCTATTGAAAATGCAGGGACGGAGGACTGAAGACACGCACGAGCGTCGAGGACGCTTGTGCGAGTACCGAGGATTGCTTGCACACGCGGGGACGGAGGACTGAAGACATGCACGAGCGTCGAGGACGCTTGTGCGAGTACGGAGGATTGCTTGCACATGCACCTATTGAAAATGCGGGGGACGGAGGACTGAAGACATGCACGAGCGTCGAGGACGCTTGTGCATGTACCAAGGATTGCTTGCACACGCACCTATTGAAAATGCGTTGGGTTGGAGGACTGAAGACATGCACAAGCGTCGGGGACGCTCGTGCAAGTACCGAGGATTGCTTGCACACGCACCTATTGAAAATGCGGGGGACGGAGGACTGAAGACACGCACGAGCATCGAAGACGCTCGTGCATGTACCAAGGATTGCTTGCACACGCACCTACTGAAAATGCGGGGGATGGAGGACTGAAGACATGCACAAGCGTCGGGGACGCTCGTGCGAGTACCGAGGATTGCTTGCACACTGCACCAATTGAAAATGCGGGGGAGGGAAAAGTCAGGACATGCATGACTGTTGAGGACATGCACGAGCGTCGAGGACTCTCGGAGCGTTGAGGACGTGCACGAGCGTCGAGGACTCTCATGCGTGTCCCGAGGATTGCTTGCACACCACAGCAATTGAAAACGAGGGGAGAGACAAAAGACAGGACATGCATGAGTGCCGAGGATGCTCATGCGTGCACCAAGGATTGCTCCCGCAATCACCACTGGATGGCAAATGGCAGATGCAGAAGTGGGGACATGCACGAGCATCAAGGACGCTCACGTGTGGTGTGTGTTGGGCACCGTGCAGAAGTGGCATTTCATGAGAAATGCAAGGTGTGGAAGCCGAGACCTGCGCGTGGGTTGAGGATGCTTGTCAGCACAAGGAGCACAGAGCACAGGGCATAGGGGATGCAGAGGGAGGGGGTATAGTGTCCTGAAGGTGGGCAGCAGGGTGGGCAGCAGGGTGGGCAGCAGGGTGGGCAGGTCGGATCTACCCTGCGTCCAACCTGGGATGTCTCATAACCCAGCCCAAGATAACGGCTCCCGGCGAAAAGCATGCGGTCCCTCAGTTTTACGGTGTGCCTAAAATTCATAAGCAACCCGTCAAAATGCGACCCATCATTCCATGTCATTCTGCCATAATGAACCCCGCCGCAAAGTTTGTTTCCAAAAAACTTAAACCGCTTGTCGAAGCGGCGCCGACCGTTATTCACGGTACCAAAGATCTAGCGATAAAATTAAGTAAGCTCACATTACAGCCCGGACGGCAATTTTATATTGTCACTGGTGACGTCGTCGCCTTCTACCCGTCGATTCCCTTGGATTCGTGTTTAGATAAGGTTTATCAGATGTATCTCGACCATTATTGGTGGAATCGAGACGACTTCGACTCACCTAACTCCCTGCAACAGCAGGAAGTGTTCAAACGCTGTTTGTATGTCGGCAATACAGAGCTTGTTACACAGTTTCTTAACGATTATTATCTTCAACTGCAAGGCCTCGCCATGGGCGTTGCTGACTCACCCGACCTTGCGAATCTGTATGGGTGGTTCTTTGAAGAAAAATGTAAAATCTTAGAAAATCCGTTAGTCCCGTTCTACGGACGTTACATCGACGACTGCCTAGCAATAGTCTACGCCCACAGTGAGGTAGAGGCGTTAAATATTGTCAAAGCTGTCCAATTCGATGACTGTGTAATTGAGTGGCAAGCGTCTGATCATTTTCAGCCGTTCCTTGACATGTTGTTGTACATTGATGGTCACAATAATCTCCAACACATGCCGTACCGCAAAGCGCAAAGCCACCAAGAAAGAATTCCTTGGATATCACACCACCCGCTCGACGTTAAACGCGGAACCTTTATTGGTGAGATGTCCCGGCTGGCCACGTTGTGTAGTCTTCATGAACACTACATCGACGCACTAAGGGGCTTGGTCGCCCTTTACGTGAAACGTGGTTACCCGCAAGACCTTGTTATGTCTTGGCTTAAGTCCAATGTGTCAACACGCTGGGAAAATCGCCTTAATACGGTGAAACGAGAGCACGTAGAAGTGCTTGTCCTTAAGACAGAATATAACACGGCATGGAATTACTTTAATGCTAAGGAGCTTTCCGATGCAATCTTTGGATACTGGCGCGAGTGGCTCAGCTGAGCGCGCCGAATTCTCCCTTGAATTCCCCGCACCTCGAACCGACGATCCCCACAATGTCGGGGACGCTGCCGCAACCAATTGGTTGTTGGTACGCCTTCCTGGCGGCGCGGAGATCTCGGTCCCCGACGTGCGGAAAATAGGTATCCTTAATCGTCGATTGATCACGTCCCGTAAACGGACGCGTAATCTATTCGACATTCAAAACCTTTGGAAGAAGGTTGTATTGGAAACGCTAGACGAGCGAGTACTGGAAGATCAAGACGATCAACCGCAACCAGTCAATCCTGAAGATCCTCTTCAAGGACACGGAGTACTCAATTATCCTCTCGCCCAGGTAAACCCGAATCAACACAACGTCCCTATGGACGTGGATGATAGTGACGATTCGACTCATTTACACAGGTGCTCGCCCCCCGCCCCAGACGCGTGGACGTATGGCCGGTAGTGGTCGTCAGTGCATGGCGTTGTTGTACCGTCTAGGAGCTCGGTGGACTTTACTAGCTGCAATGGAAGTGTTGCAGTACTGGCTGGATTAAGTTCCGGCTAGTGGGACCTTGTGCTACGGCCTTGGTTATGTCCTCTTGTTCCTGTTCGGTCTCTTCGCCTGCCCATGCGGCCCCACGGACCCAGCGTTCACAAGCGCCTTCGGCGTCTTAGCTCTCCTTAGCCAAGCAATTAATCTTGTAGGTACCGCGTTGCTGTACATGCCTTACAGACGGTATTAACCGTGGTCGTTAGGAAACCCATCCCAACCAACCAACCCAACCCAACGTGCGTACTCGTTATAGTAAAACGAAAAAATCAGACGGTAATGGTGATTTATAGCCAACCTAACCCAACCGAACCACAACCCCAACCCCAACCGGGGGCGCCTTCGGCGCCAGACATGACCCGGGACATCGGAACATGACCCGGGACGTCACGTGACGTCCCGGCTCATGTCGGCGGCTCATGACATCATAATGACATCATGACCCGCCAGTTGGTAATACGGTTTAACTTCGGCCCTAGGTTTATCCACTAATCACATGCCCCGCGTTATCCGACCAATCGGGAATCGAATGGTTATCGCGCGTCATCAAGTCTGACATACAAGATTACTCACCCCCTCAGTCAGCTGCTCAGTCAGCACCGAGGTTGCTTACCCCCTCATGTTTACTAACGCAGGCCTGAAGAGCATAAAAGCGAAACAGGTGGTTGCTGGACCCCCAGCGATCTGTCGTCTGCAGTAGCTACTTTAGTTTCTTCTTTGGATTCGTCACACACCCCCCAACCCAACCCAACCCAACCCAAGCAGTTTATAGCTGCCCGTGGTTCCCACCTCCCTGCTACACACAGTGAGCGACCTACGACGCTCAACCCGAGCACTAGACCAGAGGCAGTGTCCGCTAGGGGCTAGGGTACAAACATGCTTGCATGCCAGACGAGGAGGCTTTGTGTATAGCACATGCAGCTTACAGTTGGCCTAGCTGTTTCTGCACACCTTGGCCAGCACAGGGTGCAAGCGTCCTTGGACGCTGGCCCTGGCCCTGGGCACTAAGCTGTCAAACTGGTGATGCCCTTGCCTAGCACAGAGCCAATGTCCGGCGACGCTCACCCCAAGCTCTAGCAGCCAAGTAACTAGCAGCTAGGAGAAGTGGCCAGTTCTGCACCCCATGGCACAAGTGTCTGCCGACGCTCACGCGTGAGGCAAGCATGGGGCTTATGTGCTCTGACCCATGTCTGACCTGCAGCGGTGTGCATCTGCTGAGCGTCCAACCCACATCTGACCCACTGTATGTGCTGAGTGTCCTACCCACGTCTGACCCACCATATATGCTGAGCGTCCAACCTACGTTCAACCCACAGCGTTGCACATGTGCTGAGCATCCAACCCATATCCAACCTGCAGGCGTTGGAGGGAGGGGAGAATTTATTGACCCAACGGAACCTACAGTGTCTCATAACCCAACCCGAGACATGTGAGATACAAACAAGTAACAATAACCAAATGTGTTGACGCATCATGATCACGGGATGGGGTTACAGAATGGTTGATTTCAAAAAATAAGTGAAAGCCAACACAAAGTCAACAACACTAGAAGGAGACGAGAAAAAGCAGACAACAACAAAAAGGGCCACAACATGTTATTCGGGAACTGTAGCCTAGGCCCAAGATACAGGAAACAGCAAAGAGTAGGTACTGAACTCGACAGGCACATTGTCTGTATAAGTACAACGCGACAACTGGGAGCAAACAGCCAACAACACAACATGACATGTTGTAATCCGCAGGGTTACAGTGGGACGGAAAGGGAAGCAACGAGCATGAAGAGAAGAAACAAGACAAGATGGGACGAGGGCGGTGGGACGAGAGGAGATGACATGGGATGACATGACATGAGACGAGAAAAGTAACGATGGGGGCATAGGTGAAGGAGGCGAGACGAAAGAAGAGAAGAAGAAAAAGAATGTCCATTGGGTGGTGTGGATCTCAATGACCTACTCTACCATCTACTCGACGACTTCGTAGAGGAAGGAGTTGGGGAAGTACTTCTTGATGTCATTCTCGATGTACCAGTACGGCGTGAGATAGGTGATGTCGGTTTTGTCATTTGCGCCAGCACCTCCATTCAGCATCCCGAGGATGCGGCCTTTTCTGTCGAGGACGATCGAGCCCGAGTCACCAGGGGCAGAGAAAGGACCGTTTGCGTTGCCGTAGGGGAGGACAGCGATTTCCATCGATGTCTCCCTGATACCGTACTCGTTGAAGGTGCGAGTAAAAGACTCCATTCCCGTGACCCGACCGATGGTAGTGCCTGTCGTCAGGCCGTGCTTGACGACGAGAAGACACTCTTCCCCGTTGGCGTCGAGGTGCTTGGGGTTGCGAATCTCGTCGGGCTGGATGACGCCAAACGCCTGGAGAAGACCGTCTTCCGGGTACTCGTAGTCGACCTGGTCCTCCGGATCGGGGAACATGATCTTTCCCCAGTCCAACGACGAGAGGTTGCCACCTGCAGGGGGAGGGTAATCATGGTCAGCCAAAGGTAGGAGACGATACGATACCGGCCAAGACGGAAAACATACCAATGTAGACCTTGTTGCCCTTGAACGTAGACCAGTCAAACTTGTCGTCGTAGAGCTCGGCAAGGGCCCAATCGCGTGTGAGCCCGTGGGGTGCGACGTTGGCGGCGATGGGCTCGACGTGGACGACCTCGCCGATCACGCGCTGCTCCGGGATCGTCCATCGCTTCACGATCTCGTTGTGGAACGTGTCGATCTCGACGATCTTTGCCCTGGCCTTCTCCACCAGGTCCAAGTGCTCGTTCCGACTCTTGGTGGCGTTCGCAGACTCTCCCTCCTTGGGCTCGCCCAGCCGACGAAGTACGGTCTCCCAGTCCTTGATGGAGCGGTGCCGGTCAGCGATGGCGCCCATCATGCTCTTGAGGGCGTAGGTGTAGCCCGAGGTGCCGAGGGCGATGACGTGCTCGCGGGGATGGCTCGTTTTCTTGCGAGCCAAGCCCGTGTTGCGATGGACGGGAGGAGGTCGAGCGACGTGGGCGCAGGTGAGGAGGAAAACGCGTTTGCTATCACTGCCCTCGCGGAGATACAGAGCGCCGGTACCTTCGTAGTAGGGAGTCTTCAGTGGCGCAATGAAGAGGCCCAACGTGGGGGCGAAAGGCTCCCGGAACTCGGGGACCGAGTCATTGAGGAGGTCGAACGAGAGCATCTTGGGGCCGCCGGAGTGGGTGACGACGGATTCGCGGAAGCCGATCTCGAAGTCACTAAAGCCAGCCTGTCCTATGAAGTAGGTGATGGCATCGGCGACGGTGTTGGCAAGCTTATAGGCGAGAGACTTGGGTTCGACCCCGATCGAAATCAGGAGCGGGCTGAACCTTTCCTTCCCAGCCTCTGCGAAAGCGAGGCAGTCCATCGACGTCCAAGGAACGTCCTTGTCGTCGAGCAGGTCGCAAACGCGCCTGCCAAGCTCCGGCCAAATGGGTTGCATGGGATGGCCGTGAACACCACGAGCCTCTCGAATGATCCTCTGTGATTCAGGACCGGTGCGTACGGGCCAGGCCTGCCCGCTCTTATAGACGCACAGGGCGCCGCTGGGGGTGCCGTAGAAGTCGTAGCTGGCATTGGGGTAGAAGGCGGAGAGACGCTCCGCGTCAGAGACCGACTCCTCGTCGTCATCGAGGCTGAGATCGGCGAATTTGGTGGTGGTGGGGGAGGCGACGAGGGTCACCGTGGGAGAGACGGGGGATAAGACGACTTCCTTGCATGATTCAAGGAAGACCTCATCGACTTCGAAGCGGGTTCCATGCGACACTAGAGAACGAATGGTCAGCGACGAGAAGAGACCCCAAAGGTTGAAGAAGCTTACTGGCAGAGACGGAAGCAGAGTCGTTCTATCGGGGACGAGGAAGGAAGGAGAGGGAGAGAGCAAAAGAAGATGAACGGTCAGCAATGAGGAGAGGTTAAAACGAGCTAGAGGGCTTACTCTTTTCGAAGGTTTTGTTGTTTCGAAGCAGAAGGCGAATCAGAGATGATGTCGTTGGTGAAAACAACGGCGTGGCTAGATAAGCGGGAAAAGAAGGAAAAGAACAAAACGACAAGGTCAGTACAGTATACGATGGATGGCATCAGGCAAAAGTGCAAAGTTAAGATGAATTGCCCTGGCGGCGCCTGGTGGCGGATGGCCGGGATCGGCGGTCCGGGTGCTAGACGATTTACGCTTACGTGGCGTGGTATGACATCAGTGTGTTTGCTCGCACTCGTCCAGTCTTGCTCGTATGGCTGCGACCAGGAGCTCAGCGATCTGACGAGGCCTTATAAGGTCCATTCCATCATCAAGAGCTCCTTTTACTGTCTTGCCAGAATACATATGTCATTCACGGTGAGTTCTAGCTACAGTGGCGCCGCCGAAACCCGCCTCTTCCAGTAGGTCATCCTCGACGGACCATCCTTGACTTCAGCTCTTCACTGTTGCTGGAGCTCATTTCGATTGGATCGAGTTTCTCTCCGCTGTTTGAGGTGCGTTCTTCTCTTCAACATGTTCCTCCTTGTCTGCCCCATACCTTGGCTTCCATCGGTCTCACCTTCAGATCTCGCGCCCTCGCCTTTCAACTCGTCGCCCCGGTTCCGGTCGTCGTTGCTCTCAAACTAAATTCCCGCTGCTGCCGCCATCGTTATGCTCGCTGCAATCACTGCCACCACCGACATAATCGCCCCCGGGCGCGTCCCCGCGTCCCTCCTGCATGCCTTACTAAGGCCAACTCTTCGAATATCTTATGATGCACGATGCACAGTCGGACCATTGAGGCTGCTTGTGCGCAGCTTAGCTATACCGTCGCCAGTCCTGGCCACGTTCTTGTCGATGTGAGTACCATGATGCATACATCTCTCACGAAGACATGGTCATTCCGCAGAAAGCCTTCTCCGTAGGTATCCGATGGTAAAGCACCTATCTGGCGGAGCATCACTGAGCTGTATCCCAGCACTATGAGATCTCGTGCCTCGGCATTGTCTGCGACGCAAAAATCTCCGACCTGCTTCTCGACGAACCGGAGGTCGTCCATGTCTCCGAGCTCTTGCTACAATGAGGGTCAGCCCATATTCCACTCATTCTGCATTTTCATTTTCAGTCACCTGCAGTCAAACCCAATGTTTTTGCCAATAATCGCCTAAGCATCAGGTTGCTCTCGACGGATCCTGTAAGCGGGCTGGTCGGTCATGGGTAAGCAAGACATACACAGCACCAGATATTATGTGATGCCCTTCACATAGGTCGGATGAACATCCGTACGCCACCCCAATCATCTTCCACGAAGTCAAATTAACACCCCCGTCCCAGACGAGGCACGTCTCCCGCCAGGATCCCAGCGGCGCGCTCCCCGGAACGGTAAGCCGCCTATTCTCTCGAGAACATCGCTGCCTGACCGGCTGCCCAAGGCCCCGCAGCCGCTCCTGCCGAACTACGGCATGGCGAATGTACGGTTGTACCACCAGGATCTTATTGAACATGCTGTCGTTCAACAGTCAAGAGCGCACAGCCGAGCAGTTTATCGATCTCGGGTGCGTACTTGTCTATCAGTGCATTGGTGCGTAGACACGCTGACGAAAGCCGCAAGCTCGAAGGTTGGTTTGAAGTTCAACAAGGTGTGGGGATCGGGGGAAACTGCGCTGGTGGAGTTTACGTTGCCGTGAGCGAGGCAGCCAGATAACCAATGAACAGGCACTCACTAGTACCACCAATGTCTTCATTAGCATGCTGTAGTTCCAAACACATAATCAGCCGTATCATCTCACATGTAAGGACGCAAAGATGATCCTTCATACCATTGACAAATAGCAGCCAGCATGGCATCACGCGAGGCAAAACCTCACACCGAGCATAAAACAATGTCATTACGAATCGTCGCAGGACGTCGTACAAAAGTGCAGGCCGATACGTACAACGAAGCCAACCAAACACTGCAACCCATCGTGCCGGCGAAGTAAAACAAATCAAAAATTGCAAGTCGTAGTCAACGTAACGCGTGAACACATCGTGCCCGGGGGAGGAGTCAAGTCATAAGCAGTCATAAATGCGAGTGGGTGCGATAGCAAAACATAGATAGCAGAGCAGGACGACAATACGATAGGTGGGGTGGAAGATCGGGAATGCAATGCCGAATAGATAGATGATGAGATGCGGAATATCTGGAGGGTATAAACACGTGAACGAGCCGAATGACGAACGGGCGGGCACAGCAGCGCGAAGGTCCAATGCGAGTGCGAAGCGAAAGAGAGAAAGACGGGGGTGACCAGCTGGGATCAATAAGAACGGCGAAAACGAAGAGAGGATGAGATCCGGACATAGATTGATCAGACGGAAGGAAAGATCTAGACTTGGAGAGGCGCCTTCGTGACGGTTTTTCCCGTCACGATGGCCTTGATGGCGCGGCGGACGTTGCGAACTGTATTCGTGCGGTCGTCCTTGGACATAGACATAGGCGTGTCAGCGCAGGTGTGGGTGCTCTGCATGATGCCGAGCTCGTCCACGCTGAACGTGCGCTTGTCGTCGCTCGACACGGGCGGCGGCATCGGCCTGCGCGTGGAGTGGAACATGCGCGGCGCGGACTTGCGCGACGAAAGCGTGCCCGATGATGAGGGTGTGCTTGCGGTGGGCCCGTAATTGTCGGACTGGTACCCACGCTCGACACGCTTCACGCCAGACGTGGCCATCAAAAAGCGGTCGTAGATGCCCTCGACGCGATGCCGTGTCGGCGTGTCTATGGTGGGCGTCTCGCGAGGCGGGGCGCGAGCGGGGTACGGCTCTACGTGGAGTGGGGAAGCCGTCAGGCTCTCGTTACCGGGCGACTTGATGTTGGCAGGCAACGGGGGCGTAGGCGGCACGTCCGCTTTATTAGCGACGAAAAGGCTCTTGTCGACAACAGCAGACAGACGAAGCGGCGGCGTCGGCTGAGATACTGCAACAGCGTTCGGCTCAGCGGCACCACACTGCACGACGAACAACTCACATCTCTCAAGCTCGAACTGCAACTTCGACACCGGGCTGATGGGACGCGACAGGTCGTTCTGCGACTTGGACTTCTCCTTGCGGGACGGAGAGCCAGTCTCCATGTCCAAGCTGCGGCTCTTCTCGGGCGAACGGCCCAGGCCGAACATCACGGTCGCGCGGCGTGCACGCGGCGGCGTCGAGCCTACCACCAATCCGACACGACTCGGTTCCTCTGAAGGGATGGTGGGCAGCGTCACATCGGCCATAAGCGCGGACGCGTTCGCAGCCGCATACATCGACGTCGACGCGGACAACATGCTCGTGTCTGCCGGTGCCGGTGCCGGCACAGGCGCGTCGCTGGGCTGCTCGTTCTCCTTCTGGAAGATCTGGCTCGCGGCGAGCACTTTACGCGGGAGGCGCGACGACCGGTTCGACCGGTTCTGCGAGGACGAGCGGCGCGACGACAGCGGCGCGATGGGCAGGGGCGGCAGCTGCGCGATACTAGATGACGCAAAATTCTGTCGCGTCTCCTCGACGACCTCTGCGCAACGCGGCACGTACGTCAGTTCGCGTCCACAACACCGCGCGGAGGGCTTACTCTCGACGTTCTGGATCCATATAGTCATCCGGTCGGCCCTGTTGTCTGCCCCGACGCGTTCATTGCGTACAGCCTGCCTGACCACCGGCAACGAGGAGTTTGCTGTCAAACAGTGCAGTACGTCAGCACACGGACATGAACCGTTGCGACAAACGCACCCTGCTGGATGAGCTCATCGTCTTCCCAGGACTGACGGGAGCTGGCGTTCGCGTCGAGGACGTTGTCGGGCGACGAAGATTGCGCCTGCGATGAGCGGCGGACTTTCTGCCCAATGGACGACTTGTACAACAGCATCGTCTTGTCTATTTCCCCAATAAGCGTCATCCAGCGGACAACGAAATAGCCAGCTCACCGATGGACATCTTCAGGCTCTGCCTGAGAATACTCAATCCCGACTCATTACCCGACCTCGAAAACGAATCACCCCAGAACGTCGAAGCATTCATGTCTACAAAGAAAGAAGAAAAATTCAAAGTAAGTTGACGTGTCAAGCAAGACCGGAAAGCTTAAATATTACCTGGGGACATCGGTGTGGCGGGAACGTTGGGTCCAGGTGTTTCCGAAACGTAGCCTCCCAGCCGGGGCAAACCCGGCTGCAGCTCGCTCGCCCGGAGACGTTCCTCGCTCCGCCGCGGCGTCGCTTCCAAGACCACCGCCTGCATCTGCGCCTGTGCCTCTTCCGCCCTCTCTTCCTCCTCCTCCTCTTCCTCCTTCTCATCATTCTCCTCCTTCTCAGTGTTCGCTTCAGCAGCAGGCTTCTCCCCCTCTCCAAGCATAACCAGCTCACGCAGCTTCTCCCTCTCCCTCTCCCACTCGCGCATCCGGTCCCTTACACTCCCCATCCCGCGGTCCTCGCCCTTCTGCCGCCGCCCCTGCTCCTTCTCCTTCACCCTGTTGTCCTTTTCCTTCGCCTTCTCGCCCACCACACGCGCGCCCCCGCGCGCATTCTCCACATTCCGCACGTGTTCCGTCAGATCAACAAGCGGCGCGGCCTTGCGCACGCCTAGATCCTTCGACGGCACGCGCGGGGCGTGCCCCGGACCCCGCCCGCCCGGCACAGGCGGCAGCGGCTTGCGCGCCGCGCGCCTTGCCGCGGACGTCGTGCCTGCGTTCTCCTTGTCCTTCGCCTTGCCCGCGGCAGGCGTCGCGGGCGGCGAGCCGCGGATCGGCGCGAGCGTCCCGAAGAGCGCGGGGCGCCTTTTCGCGAGCGGGCCTGGGCCGAGTCGGTCAGCGTCAGCGTGTGCATCAGACATGGTGGGCTCACTTTCAGCATGCGCGGGTGGCTGCACCTTCGGCTGCGACTGCGAGCGCGCGTGGTTCGCGCGCGCGAGGGCGAGTTTCGCGGGTGCGCCCGTGCCGGCGGGGAGCTCCTTCTTTGTCTTGGGCGCGGGGCTCGGGCTCGCCGCGTGCGCGTTCTCCTTGTCGGCGGCGGGGGGCTTGGCGGCTTTCGGCTTGCGCTCCTTGTCCTTGTGCGGGTCCTTGCTGAGGCGGCGTGTGGCCCAGGGGGAGATGATGTCCATGAGCTTCGACTCGGAGCCGGAGGACGCGAAGCTGAGGCTTGCGGATTTTCCTGGTGGTGTGGGTTAGTGGGAAATGGTGGTTGAGTACGAGGGGGGAAGGCGTACTGTGGGACGAGATGGAGGACTCGGCGCTTTCGACCCAGTAAGGGTCGGCCATGGCGTCGGTCGCGACGCAGCGCATGTCTGCGTTGGGCTGGATCATCCTGCGCAGAAGGCGCTCTGCGCTCTTCGACATTTTCCAGGAGCCGACCCATTTGCCGCGGACCTGCGCGACATCATCAGTTCAATCATAAGCATCAATGCGCAGTGGATCTCACCGTCCGAGCCCAGTATTTCTCGAGATCTTCCTTGGTCGCGAACTGCTCGCCCTCCTCGTGCTCAAAGGGCGTCCGGCCGACGAGGATCTCGAAGAACGTGACGCCAAGCGACCAGATGTCCGACTTGCGCGTGTCGTGGGGGAGGCCCCGTGCCCGCTCCGGAGATAAGTACTGGCGCATCAAACTCGCGTAAGTAAAAAGGCAAAACCTTGATGGGCCTCATTTAGGCAAAACGTACTTCCGGGGTGCCGTACGTGAGGTTGCTGTGGAACGCCTTTGAGGAGTTCACGTCGTATTTCTCGGCGAAGCCGAAGTCGACGAGGACCGGGACACGCTTTGTAGAGAGAAGGATGTTTGCTGGCCTGAGTGTACGGTGTCAGAATGAGGAATGACGAGGATATATGTACGTGACTGACTTGATATCATTATGCACGACGCCGTGCTGGTGGAGGAATTGAACACCAGACAAGAGCGAGAGGAACCATTCCTTGGCTTTTGGTTCTGGCACTTCTACTGGAACGAGGTCAGGAAGGTAGTCCCTGCGTGGCGCGTCAGTGTCTCAATCTGGTTGGCTCGAAAGCTGCAGGATACCACGACGCACATCGTAATTAACGCGTAAGAGGGCGTGATGATGAATGAATGAAACGGCACAATGGAGGGGTGAGGGTCGTCCTTGAATGTCCGCACGATCTTCATTTCATTCCATCTGGCACATGCTCAGCTGGGACTACAGCGCGTATGGGGTACGGGTGAGGGTGACTCACAGTGAACGCACACGTGCGGCTGTTGTCGTGGTCTTGGAACGGTGAACCAGCTTGACGGCAACCTGGACATCTTTCTGTGGTTCCTTCGTTCGACCCGACTTGGGGTGACATAGCCAGACGCTGCCCCAGTTTCCAAAGCCAATCTACGAGTAGAAATTGAGTTTATGACGGATGCATGCGAGCGTCAGAACGGACCTCTTTGATGAACTGAAGCCTGTCGGCCAAAACCTGGTCTGATAGGGAAAAAATGTCAGTAGCTTCTTGCGGTGGTTGGGGCAGCATTGTGGATAGCAAACGAAAGCTATAATTACAGGGCGAGAAAAAGAGACGACAACAAGACGAAGAGGGAGGTGATTAGGGACAGAGCATCACCAGCGCCCAACTGGAATCTCGCTTGCCTCGACATGAACACAGAACAAATACAACCACACAACGCGTGTCCCGTCGCGTTCCTCATCACGGTCAGATGACTACCCGTCAGTCCTTCATCCTCGACCCTTCCGTCACTTGCAAGCCCTAGGACTATTGAATGCTTCTGTACCAGGCTAGTATCACGGTTCCGAGGTAAAGACAATACTAAAAATCCTCCGAATAGCAACACAATATCCTCTCTGAAACATGCTAACCCAATTCAGCCAGAACTGTTGTTCGTCTCTCGTCAGCGCTTCCGACTTTTGTACTCGCATCTCTTCCGACCGCCACAATCTTCTCGTACTCTGAATCGACGCTCTGCGGCGCTATACTGACGACCCTCCTGATCAGTCCCCGTACCCCATATACGAGCCATCTCTTATCTCTGCCATCCGCGAAGTCCGTCCTTATTGTTTTCCAGCTCCCGTCCTAGGCCTCGTATTGCGCCGTCCACCCTCTGTCATGCTTCTCTCTTTCTACTGATACCGTGAGAAAATCAGATTCACCCATGAGCGCATCGCTTTATTGTATTCCACTCGCCAAAGGGCGATTCTCTTTCATGCGGCCCTTAACTACGTGCAATATAAAGGTCATGCATTCGACGTGCGAGCGGCCCACATCTGCCTTGTCCTGCGCTGTGCGCTCACGTTCTCTCACTGCCGTTCCCGGTCCGTCTGTATTCTTACGTCCTTGCCCAAGTCTGTATTCTGCCTACACCTGTAACGCACGTGAGCCCGACCTCCCACTTCCCCGATCTTATCTCCATCTAACCTTTGCCCACTTCCGCAGATCCTCATCATCTAACCCCTCCTCGCATCGCACACTCCGATCACCACCACAATCGTATTCCACCATGACCACTACCCCCAAACGCTCCCCCACGACCCTCACGCCCCTCCTCATTCCGAAGCGCTCGCGCCTCTGCGCCTGCGGTTCGACCCTCGGCCTCGGCATGGACTACTTCTGCTCGACCGCCTGTGCACGTGCGGACGCACTCAGCGCCCTCTCCGCCGCGCCCTCGCACTACCGCTCGCTCGTCGCCGTCGCCCCCGATGATGAGCCCAGCCACTGGCGCGTCGTCCGCGGCGTGCTCTACGAGACGCCCGACGGCACATACGACGGCTTCGATATTCCTACTCCCCGCGCATCCACGTCCACGTCGAACGGAAGGGCGCGCCGCTCGTCGGGCGTGCTCCCGAGCTGGCGCTGCAGCCCCGTGCCCGTTCACCCAGAGCCGGAACCGGAACCGGAGCGCGCAAGCCCCACCCTCAAACGCATGCGCGGCACCGTTGCGCGCCTCCGCACGACGCTCCGCGCCGCACGCCAGCGCGCCGCCTCGGCGCTGCCGCGCGTCTCGCGGTCGCCTTCGGAGGGCGTCGACGACGTCATGGACGCCGTGCGCGCGTTCGAGCGCCAGATGCGCTTCGAGGACATCCGCGAGCGGTACCGCCGCGGCGCGTTCGAGCTCGATAGCGACGAGGAGTGGTGAGACCGTTACGATGTAGATGCTATTCGTGGATTGGCGGCGCGGGCCGTCGCTGGTGCTTTGTTCTTACGCTGTATCATGTTGGGCTTAGATGTATCTGTACTTTTGTTCTTATGGGCTGTTTTCGTGCTGTATGTCTTTCACGATCTTTTGAATGACGATGGGTGTATGGATCATGTCTGCTTTCCATCTCACAGTGCACGAGAAAATTTATGCATAGTATTGTCCAAATGTCCATGGCCAGCGTAAGATACGGCACCCCAAAACCACGCTAACCGTCCTGCCTAGTGCCCTCAAATCCTCATCACGCGCGATCGCCTCGCAGGCGCACCTTTCCCCACATTCAGCGTCACATTCTCGATCTGGAACAGAGGATACGGCCCCGCCTGCCCCACCACCAGATCAGCACCGCACTCACGCGCACAGCAGCACTAAACACACTCACCCCGACCAGCGAGAGATGCGTCACGCTCAGCACGGCCTTCTGCCCCGCCTGCGCGCTCGCGGGCACCGTGACCGTGAAGTTCTGCAGGGGAACGTTGCGCGGCGCGGGGCCGCTCGGGAACTGCGGGTCGTACGGCCCCGTATAGAGCGTCGCGCCGAGGCGCTGCGTCACGTCCGTGCACGGGTCGTCCGCGGCGCAGGTCGCGAGCGAGATCACGATCGCGACCTCTTGCGAGCCCGTGAGCGTGTCCTGCGCGGCGTGTTAGTGCTAGGACGGAGGGAGGGGCGGGCGGGCGTACGGGGCGGTCGACTTCGACGGTGAGCTGGCTGCCGGGGGTGATCGTGTCCCCTGGGGCGGGCGCACCGATGGCGATGGACTGCGCGCACGCCGCGGCGATGAGAGACGCGAAGGCGACGAAGAGCTTCATGGCGGCAGAGAAGTGGGGGTGATAGAACAGACGATGCTTCGTTGGAAAGTGAAGACGAACGCGGTCTGCTGGAGACTGCGATGTTCTGCGCTGCTTTTAAGTGGACGCGGGATGGGGCCGCGCTTTGCACAGGCCACGCGACGGTCATGGGCGCAGATGTGAAACGGCCGAGGTCTGCTAGAATGACAGCCCGCGCACGGCGGCTCCTGCATGTGACGGCGCTGCGGGCAGGCGTAGGCGTTCACGTTCGCGTCTGCACGCGGGAGCCGCAGGGCTGTGTGGGGCGTAATGATGAGGCGATGTCATGATGTAGAAAATGAATAGCTAGTGCGATTGGCCGGCGGTCGTTTAGTATAGGAACTCACTAAATGGACATCAAGTCTGCTGCGTTTCCGGTGAGTGCATGTCCGCCAGCGCCAGTGACATCATGCGCGATGCCAATGGCGCCAGCACTCGCGCATGCCTGCTCCGGGCGGGGTATCTTGGCAAGCTCGTGGTGACCGACGCAGAGCCAGTCGTCCGTTGGCGTGAGAGCACGTTCGACCAGCCCAAACGAAAATATACCAGGCCCTCTCGAGCTCACGTACCACCCAACTCCGCTCGGTCTACGCTCTGCATGATCCGTAAAGTGACGGGCGTCTGGGTAGGACGCAAATGAAGCTGAGGCGCAGTGCAAACGGGGATCGTTCGCCGGCACCGTTGGCGCTGACTGGGCTGCGGACGCCGATGATGAGAATTGAATGCTGTCTAAGGATCGATTAAGCAGTAAGATGACTTCATGGCCGTCGCATGTATGCATGCGGAGGACAGGTTGACATTCGTGACGAATATTTGGATACTGTAGTCAGCAGCGCATTCACCAGTCCATGGTCAAGATACGCGCGCGAGAGGCGATAGAGATTGACCGAAATGAACTAGGCATGCGGGTGAAGCTGTGAAAGCTAAGCTTGAAGATACTGGATTGCAACAACTGTCCATCTGCAGGAGATCTTGCTCGTCCAATAGACTGACGAATCGATGGTCGTGGTTGGTGGTTAGAAGCAAGTCGGACGGTATTTGGGAGACTGGGCGCTACGGGCGCTTATGCACCGGGTCGCCGCCTGCCCGTGTAAGTATAACCTTCATCTTCTACGCCGATCAACCTCAACCAACGTCTCAGTTTCCATCCTATGCTTTTAGAAAAAGGCGTCCTAATGGATCAAACTATTCGAAAACCCATACTTTATGCCATATCGCCAGTTCGTGGGTCCCGACACGGTCATGCAGTCCCAGAATATAAGCGGCAGAACGCTCACGTTAACCTTAGCGAATAGCTGGACTTACAGATCCATATCGCGGCTACTTTCATGCCATATTGCGAACAAGGTTCACTAAAGTCCCTTCTGGATTTCGAGGTGCGTTAGTGCCGGGAGTCGTGTGGGACTACGGTGACATATGGCACTGCTCGTCGACATCGTTACTAGCTGAGACGGAATCGGTTGCAGGAAGTCGAAATACTAACGAGGGCTTTATCCAGGTTCATCTCTCTTACTCTCCTTCCGCATGTCCGCACGCACCTTTCCCAAGGCACTCCAAGGAGGATCAAATTGCGCACTTTCCTTCGTCCGCGGCGCATCTATGCGCAGGGTAGCTTCCTCGCCTTCGTCTTCCATAAACGTCATGAGCGCCACGGACGTGCGGGAGTACTGTATCCCTAACAGAAGAATCGAGACCATTCGATTCTGTGCACGGTCATGACCGTGTCTTCGGCGAGATGTTGTGTGAGCATCTGCCGGCTTCTGTATGGGAACTAGACTCATATACTTAGGCAAGTGTTGTGTCTGTCGTCATCGGTCGGTGACTTTCGCCGTAATGCTCTCTGACATCGTGCTTCTCATTGTCAAGCTAACCTGACAATGAGAACTGCCAAGGTTTCTATCAACGTTATCACTTGTCTGAACGTGACTTGGTGCAGACTCGTGCACCGCGGTACCGAACATCAAGTAATTAATCTTTAGAGGCCAATCGCCGCGGGTAAGCCAGCGTAAGGGTCCCACTAGTGATACCTTGGGTGTTTGCGCTGTTCTTTCACTTTCTCATTTTCACTGTTTAGCGTCTTTCAAATGGAGGGCTCGGGCCATGAATCGGGGCCATGCATACATCTGCTGACGAGTGGGCTATCTTTATGACTTCCGCTCTCATGAGGATATAAAGGACCCGGCCTTCAGTCTGACCCACCCCACTGTCATCCAGTCATGTCCTTACTCAAAGTGCCGCTCCTGCTTGTGAGCAGCCTCGGCGTCCACATCGCCCTCACGTCCCCCAATCCTCCCGCTTCCTCGTCTGAAGTATCGAAAGTTCAAGACCGATGGGGAAAATTATGGATAAACCGGGGACCAGCAAGCATCAAGGTCCGTATCCATGTCCAGCACATATCTTTCGCTGACGCAGCTACGCGCGACATCCAGGCGTTGTATTGGATTTTGTCCCTCTGCGAGGTCGCCATCATATGCGTCCAGTCGAATCCATCTCTGCCTTACACGTCCCACATCTTCGCGGCGCTGGTCCACCCCTCCGCCCTATCCATGTCCCATAGCCCAGCCATCACCGCGCCCTTCCTAGCCGGCTGGGCCCTGATCACCGCCGCCGCCCTCCTGCGCCTCGTGTGCTACCGCACGCTCGGCCGCTTCTTCACCTTCGAGCTCTCGCTGCGCGACAAGCACAAGCTCGTCACGGGCGGGCCCTACGCGTGGGTCCGCCACCCGTCGTACACCGGCGGCATCCTCGCCTTCGCGGGGTACCTCGTCTGCGTGTGGGGCCCTGGGTCATGGCTGCACGAGTGCGGGTGGCTGTCCACGGGTCCGGGAAAGGCGGCCCTTTTCGCGATGGCTGCGTGCTTTTTGTGGGTGTCGTCGGTGCTTGTTTGGCGGTCCAAAAAAGAAGATGGATTTCTGAGGCAGGAGTTTGGGGCGCAGTGGGACGACTGGGCACAGAGAGTCCGCTACAGGATTGTGCCCGGCATTTACTAAAACACGGGGGTCGTATCGGTTCAGTTTTTTTTTTTTTAGATTATGCGTTGTAATATTGATTTTATGCCATTTCGGTGCTTACATGTGAGCTTGCCACAAGCCTCCCGACGACGCTGACATCAACCGTGAGCCAAAAGTCGGTCTCACTCTTCACAGGTGTATGATTGGTTTGCTCGATGTTTGTCAATCGATCGTTTATTGAACTTGAACTAATAGGTCATGAGTGAGTAGGTCTGCACATGAAGTTGCGCACCGATCTATCCTAGGTGACTTCATCATGGAGAATGTCTCCAGCGTGTCATCGAAGATCGACAACATCTCTAATGGTCAGGATCTGCCGTCATCGAAAGGTGTCTATCTACGCAGCAGTAGAAGAGGCTAAAATGCCATGCGTAAGCTGTGCGTGATGCGAGCGGTCTCCCACAAACGACGAGCAGCATCACAACTCACCCAAGGCCCAAACCCCAGCTTGGGTAGTTGATGCTCGCATGCTGCATTCCGACCGGGTCCCGTACGAAATGGTGCTTACCCGCATGGCGCCTTTGCACACAGCATTCGCAACCGTCGTGAAGTCTCTGATCCAACCATATAATCCCACCACTGAGCGCACAATCCCAACTACTGAGCACGGGAAATATCTAACTTACGATAATAATGATATTTATTCTATGATACAAATGCAACAGCCAAACGGACCGACACTACTGCCCCTGTTCTGAATTACGCTCCAATTTCTCCATGAATTCTATCAAGTTGACACGTTGCGATCAGACATGCCATGCAAAACAGCGGAAATTTATAGATACCTTCATAAGTGAAAGGCGACTCGTACGCGGAGAACGAATGATCTGACGCCGATATATCAGTGCTATCCGACCGAGCTTGACGCGTGGAATCTCTGCCAAGTAGAGTCTCCATATCCCGTTTGATCTCCTCTATCATCTTCTGTTGAATCCTTGCGTCTCGATCCAAACCCACCTCGGGCAAAACCCATGGTAGATCAATTTTACCGTGAGTTCCCCTCGTCCAGAAATACTCGTGAGAACTATCGAGCTCTTCGCCCACAGCGTTGTAGGCATTGATGTACCTAGAACAACTGTAGCACGCTGGCTTCGAAACGCCGACGTAGCGATAGGCGTATATGGTGTGTCGATGAAGGTGTGATATCAATGCACACTCGGCATGGACATATGACCGAAACTTGAAGGTATTGCCCAGAACGCCAGACCAACAGTGTTCCGCGGCCTTCTCAACATTGCTGTGCATGCGGCGGAGGGCTGTCTCTTCAAATGGCGTCAAGATGTCGTCCACATCCTGACCGCGCACGGTAAATGAAACGACATGATACTCCCCAGGAACAAGGACGACGGTGAAATCGGATTCAAGTAGCAGCCGGAAGTACGCAGATCTCGCGAGGGAGATGACATTCATGGCAGCCGTGTAGTGGGTGAACAATTTTTCGAAGAAGCGGTGCATACTGAAACCGCCACTGACCGGCGCTGAAAACAAGTATGCAAAAATGAGAAAGGAGGCCATTGATAGGACAGTGTACTCACCAAATGTCTCATCCGATGCTTGAAGCAGACGGAGCTCGGATGAACCTTCTTTCAGGTACTTGGAGAACAGCGGCGTATGGTGCATGGTCGTCATGGCCATGACATGGTCTGACGGCTTTGTCTTGAAGATTTTGGCAACCTCGTTGAGGTGGTCTTGAAATTCGCAGAGCTCACCATGGAGCACGGTGTCCACGCTTCTCGCATCCCGTCTGAGCTTCTCCATGTAAGTATCATACCCTGCCTTTCGCTTTTCAAGCCGTCTCCTGATCAAGCATACTATGTATGGTCGCATCCATGACTGGCTGAGTATAACGATACGGAGAGCCAAGCGAAATTGTCGAAAAAGAGACGGTACGGATGAACTTGACGCAAATAGTGCTGTGAACATGTGACGCCCCTAATAAACTCCCGGATGTTTCGTTCGTGGACAGGGACCAGTGAGAGCAAGACGAAAGATTTCTACAATCTCTCGAAGAGCACTGGTGAGAACATAGAATGTCGTGAAGACGATACTCTCTATGGCGTGTTCTAAGGATCCGAAAGTTCTAACTTCAAGCGAGTTACAAAAGTCTTTGTCGTTGTTTGGAGGCCCGGTACTATGTACAAAGCCTTGCATATCGACCCTGCGGCGTAGGCCTCACTCATCACCGGCACCAACCATTGCCACAGCTGCGACAGCGAGAGAAACGCGCGCGCACGTTAAGTATGTACCTCCGCTCGGCATGCGCAAAACCTCTCAACACAATACTCGACTTGTCCGTCATTGTGTTCGAGAGACTCGGTCACCAGTCTACGCAAAACCCGCGAGTTCTTCGGTCCAAACACACAAGAGCAGTAATTACGAAGCACGGCAATTATCTGCAACAATAATGATATTCACTCTACAATACAAACGCGAAAGCCAAAAGTCAAAACAGAGAAGAAAAACAAACTACACAAAAACGCGCTCAAACTGAGGTGGGATACGAGAGAGTCTGCACCATAGCCACACTCAGTACCCCGCGTTCGACCCGCCCACCGCGGCCTGCTGCTGCATCGACGGCGACGACGCCGGCACCGGCGTCTGCGACGGCCGCGGCGGCGACGCCTGCTGCACCTGCATCGGCGACGGGCTGTGCAGGTGCGGCGACAGCGAGTGCGCGATCGCGATGCCGTGCGGCGCCGTCGCGGGTGACGCCCGGCCCTGCTGCGGGCTGAGCAGATGCGGCGTCCGGCGCGAGCCTGCGGCGTCTGCGGGCTGCGCCTGGGCAGACGCCCACTGCATCTGCCGCGCGCTCGGCAGCTTCACGTTCATCGCCTGCGCCATCTGCTGCATGTGCGCGCCCATGTTGAGGCTGCCGTTGGCGTTCAGCAGGTAGTTGGCGCCGTTTGGCGTGACGTGGCCCATGTACGCGGCCGGGCGGGAGCTGTGCGACCCGTTGGCGACGGGGATCGGCATCTCGGTGCCGTTGAATGCCTGCTTGAGGTTCGCGATCTGCTGCTGCATGCCGGGGTTGCCCATTTGTGATAGATGCGCGTGCTGAAGAGCTGGGTTGAAGCTGTTCATAGGGTAGCCGTTGGGCATATTCATAGCATGATGTGAATTCGGCGGCTTAAGGGGCATAGAGGTGATGGAAGGTGGCGCGGGTGACCCAGAAGCTTGGGCAATCCCATCATGGCCTGCAGAGGCGGATGAAATTGGCCTCGACTCAAGTTCTGAGCCGTTGACAGCGTGCCCGTTCTGGCCGTTCGTAGGCACCATTGGTGAAACCTGGGGTGGCGAGGCTTGAGAGCCCGAGCGGGGAACTGCAGGCTGGATAGGTGCGATGGTCGGTGTCGCAGGGGGTCGCATGCCACCATTTGATGAGATACGCTGCTGAGGGACGTTCATCGGAGGCTGCATCTTCTTCAGCTGAGCCTGAGAGATGGGAGTGCCGTTGGTCTGCGGCATCGACAACGGGACGCCGGCCTGATGAGCCGGTTGTCGCTGCGTCTGTCCGTTGGCAGCCTGCGCAGAGGTAGGGGGAGGTGTAGGTCGCGTGCTGCTACTGTAGACATTGTCGCGACGCACGATAGGATGTGGATTGAGCCGGAACGGAGTGATAACTTGCTGTCGACCATCGGGAAGGTTGACATACAGATTTTGATCTGTCATGAGCTTGTGATGGTCGTCGTCGCGGTAGAACGTCATGCGATCCTTCAACAGTCTGATCATACAGTCAGCGGACGCGGTAAAGTGACACAAGGTGGGTAACTTACTTCACATCGTACTCGTCCACGAGCACCCGATGCTCCTCATCCGGCCCTTCGGGACCTACAGGCGGCTCGTCATCGCTGTCGAATCGCCACCGGTCGCGAATCCTCCATGAAAGCTCCTTCATCTCAGCGGCATCCTGGTCAGACGAGGGCTCCCCCGAGGCGCGTGGCGGCCGCAGAATCTCGTCATCTTGAACCCTCGTGGACCGACGGCCATAATTGCGCCTGTCGACACGGATCACCCCTCCGCGACCGCGACGGAGCCGCATAGCGCGCCAATGGGAGTTTGGAAGATCGTCGTCCGAGTCAGAAGGCGAAAACCGCTTCGGCGAAGGCGGGATGAACTTCCAGTGCCGCTGCGCGAAGGAGATAGGCTGTGGCTGGAAGGAAGACTGCGGACGGCATAGTCAGCATCCGCTCGACAGCATAACACTTGAAATACAAACATCGAGCGCATCTTCCCAACCATGGTCCTTCTCCCGCGTGCGAAGTAGATCCCGGTCTATAGACCTCTGGATCGCCTCGTACCGTTCCTTCGGGCGTTGGACAATCTCTGGCTGGATCGTAGGGGTGCCTTCGCCCTGCTCGCGCGTCTTGATCTTGAGTCCGATGCGCCTGAAAACGAACATACATGAGTCAAGTAACTGCAAAGAAAGACAGAAGTACATACGCGGCTGTAACCTCGGCAAGCTTGGGCTTCTTCGGCATGCGCTCCTTGTCGTAGAAGAGCTCCTCGTCCTCCTTGACGCCGAGGGATGGAAATTTCCGCTTGAGGTTCACCATGTCTTCGCGCTTGTTCCACACCGCGAGCTGCTGCTGCGCGGCCTCGCGCTTGAGCGTCTCGCGAACCAGCATCGTCCGCGCCATCTCGTACGCGGTGGCGAGCTCGCTCTGCAGCCGCATGAGCTTCTCGGACGACGACGCCTGCGACGCGCGGGTCTTGCGCATCGTCTTGACGTCGCGGCGTCGAAAGCAGATAAAAGATTCGTTTTTCGCATCTTGCTCGTCAAGCTAGAATGCACGGTGAGCTCGCAGACCAGCTATCAGATGCAAAAGCACTCACATTGACAGTTGCGATAATTCGGTGGCCCTTGCGCTCGATACGTCGTTCCTTCCAATAAGGATAGACGACCTTGGCGAAACGCAGCATCTGCGGCGGGGCAGGGACCCATGACGGAACAGTGTAGGCAGCGAATGTTTCGACGGGGAGGGGGGAGGCGAACGTATCCTGGTAGTCAGAGAAGGGCGGAAAGGGCGCGCCAGACTCGAGGCCCTGGGTTGTACGTCAGGGAAGCGCCGCATGGATTAACGTGGTACATACATGGTGCAGGAACTCCGTCTTCTCGTGCGTCACTTTCTCGAAGAGCCCCATCACAAGCTCGAACTCGTCCTCGGACATGGCGGCGGGCTGCGGCACGTCGGGCTCCTTGCCCTTCGCCTTTGCGCTGCGCTGGGACAGCCCGGAGCGCGTCGTGGTGCCCGACGTGGACACCGCGCCCTGGGCGCTCGTGCCTTCGCCGCGCGCCTCCTCGTTGTTCTTCTCAAGCCACTCAAGATCGCGCTCGTCCATGAAATAGGAGAAGCCGTTCGCGAGCCCATCCCGGATCGCCTCTTCGACCGTCTCTGAAGTCTTGATGTACGACACGGGGTCCTTCCACCGCCCAGGCGCGTAGAGCTCTTCGTAGCCCTCGACGAGCCCGGTGCTGTCCGGGATGGGAATGTACGCATCCTGCTTGTTCTTTTCCTCAGCGGTGCGCGTCGCGCGGAGGGCGGACACATGCTGGCGGTGGGACGCGGCGGACAGCACAGCCTGCAGATGGTGTTCCTAAAGAGGGAGGCTTAGTCAGCATTCCGCGGAACGAAAGTCGCACGGTGGCGGCCAATCAGGGCTCGCCACGAGGGGGCCACCAACAAGCAGGGCGCGGGTGGGCAGAGGGGACGAGGAACGAGGCTCACGTTGGCATCCTCAGCGTCGACACCGGCAGTGGAGACGACGCGGGCCTTCTCCTCTTCCTCATCGAAGGCGAGGGGGTCGGCGTCGATGTTCTCGTGGTAGATGCGGAGGCGGGTCTTGTTCGTAACTCGGTTGCGATTTCGCAGCGACGAGGGACCGGGGTTGTGGTTGCGGGGCATGTCATGGAGAAAAAGGGAGGAGACAGCAGAAATAAATTACGGGATGCTGCTGGGTGGAGGCGGTTTGCTTTGTCGTCGTGGGCGGCGACGGCGCTGCGGGTCAGAGGATGCGCGTCGTCGGAGTGTGCGCCGATTCTCGGCCCGGCACCACTAATTAGGCCGCCCGTCGCTATTTGGTTAGTAAACACCGCGCGAAGCGCCTCGCCCGTTCCAGATCAACTACTCTAAAATATTGCATACTACAACAAATCTATCATACAGCTTCACGACAAGTCAAACCCTGCACCAGAGAATATCGCCTGCAGCAGCTTTTCTCGGAGCACCCGCTCGTCGTTGTACCGCGGCAGCTGACACATCTTCAGCCGAGTTTCAAGCACACAGGACGGCACTCACCTTTAGCAGATTCACGCAAGTACTCGCCGTCGGCAGGCGGTCTTGACTCTCGCCTGCGTCGCGAATCGAGAAATTCGGTACCAGGCCCTTGAAGCCGCTTGAATGAAAAATTAGCACGGTATGAGACCTAGGGGTGGCTGCACGCACAGCAATGGAGGCCGTCCAACGCTTGTCACGAACCGTAGCAAAGCACGACGCTGCTCCTGGTCAAACGAGTTGACCACCTGGCGGGGTCGTGAATACTCTGAATACGTAGAGAAAGCCTTCGACCTACATTCCAGAAGGCAACGATAGTCTTGTGATCATTGTCGTACAGTCCGCCATAAACCGTATTCGCCCTCAGATCCTCCACGTCTATCGGCGCATTCACGCCGCCCAGCAGGATCTGCAGCTCCTGCTGGTTGAACATCCGTAGCCACTTGGGATCGATCATCTCCGACAGCCCCTCGAAGAACGCCTGGCTCTGCAGCCGGATCTGCTTCGTCAGGCGGTAATGCGACATGCGATAGATATACGCCAGCCGGTTCTCCCGCGTCACGGGGATGTTGCTCCCGTTCGGACACAGGTCCACCGTCTTCGACACGCCGAACTCTGCAATGCGGTGAGCGGGGCCGGCGACAGCAGCGGGGCGGGGCACGCACCATCCTCGGACACGGCAAAGCTGATGGACAGGTCCTCGGGGTTTTCGGTGGTGTGCTTCAGGTATATGAGACCTTGGTACAGCTCGGGGTCTAGCGAGGCTAGGTCATCCAGGAAGCTCTGCTTTCCGAGCCACTGCAATAGATGTGTCAGCCGGCGCAGTGCCAAACGGCGACAGAACGCACCTTGGCGAGGAAAAAACCGGCAAAGGCGACGTCCACTAGTATGCCTTCGTACAACGCCTTCCCAAGGACGCGGCCAATAAAGCGATACCAGTCCAAGTTAGTCGCTGCATACTTATAAACATCAGAACATAGTGAGCGAGGCTGTGAAACGCACGCTCTGTCGCATACGAATGCGGGTTCGGGTACAGCTCGTTGTTCTTGTTCGTCAGCCACAGGCCCCGATTCGTGTCAAACACCTCCTTGCAGAGCTCCGTGAAGAACTCCTTAAACACGCCCCCGCCGTCGATGCCAGCCCTACACAACACCGCATCAGCCAGCCAGCCACCCGTGCAGACCAAGCGCACTCACTCAACCTCGCCAAACTGATCGATAAACTCGATCTCAAGCGGCTTCTTCAGATCCACATTCCCCAGCTTATTAAACCCGTCCTCGCTGATATGCCCGCGGCGCACGGCAATCCGCTGGCGATTCCGGAACCCGATGAAGCTGTGCCGGTCCACGCCGCTCGTGACCGCGTCGCTCTGCACGAAGCTCCGGAAGATCGACACGCGCACGTCGAACGGGATCGCGAACGGGATGTTGTGCAGCACGCCGAGGCGCGGCGAGAGGAACGAGATCTGGCGCTTCGTGAGCGGGCGCGCGCCGACGGGCTGCAGGAGCTGCAGTTCTTCGACGCTGGGGTCTGGTTAGATCGGCGCGTCTTGACGGTGGGAAGAGGGGACTTACATTGCGGCTTCCACAAATGAGTGGATCTCGGTTTGCGAGATCATATGCCAGTGGTTGGGAGGTGTAAACGGCTTCCGAGAGCTGTAAAACAGTTAGAAGGGCGCCGCCCGCAGGAGGAAACGCACTTACTCCCTCGCATGGATGGCCTGCAAGCACCGCGTGATCTTCTCGCGCACGTCGACCCACTTCAAACTGAACCCGGGCAGCGAGCCCTCCTGCACCCCCGCCTGGTCTTCTCTCCAGTACAGGATGAACGCGATGTTGAGCAGTTGGCGGGAGAACGAGATGAGCTCGTCGAGCGACAGCGGATTGCGCGGCACGGTTGTGTCCCGCACCGAAGCGAAGAACTCGTCGTCGCCCATCGTGAGTAGCGCCTGGTTGTACAGGTCCGTCAGAAGCAAAAGCAATGGCCATTGCGACGCCTGTGCTGGATCTGGGACGACGTCAGTACACCGATTCCAAATACTCAACGTCCGGACGCACCCATCAATGCAGCCGCGCTGTCGTCCCGACCGAGGGGAGAGCTCCGGACATAGCCTCTATACAGCTCCCGAATAAGCCCGCCGCCGGTCGACAGCACCGAGTTGGAGAGCACGCTGTCCGCACGAGCAGGCCAAACAGTGCAGACCGAGAACAGGAAGTTGTAGAACAGCGGCCGACTGGCTGCTGAATGCTGCGTGACCGATGATAACGCCGTGATGTGTGACGGCGATACCATCGTCTGCAGGCGTTTGAGCGTGCGGGGGTCGAGAGCGGGCAGGGAAGGCAGCGGCGCCGACGACGAGATCGTGAACAGGTCGGACGGGGCCTCTACTTCGGAGTCGGAGTCCGCTTCTGGACGCTTGACCGCTTGTATGGAAGATCCGGGCGTTGGGGGTTCCAGTGCATGAGGGGGCAGGCTGTTCATGAGGGCGGTGATTAACTGCAGGTACGTTTCGAGGGCTGCCGGCGGCAACTTGGGATATCGCGGGGGCGTGAAGGCGAGGAGGTTGGATATGACATGGACTTTGGATTCTACAGGTAAAATAGAAACAAGGTCGGGAATGAAGGGCGCGATTACGGATACAGAGGACAGCGGTAAGCGTGCAGACAGCTCGGATAAAGATGACAGTGGGAGGCGGTTTGGGAGGAGGGGGAGGGGGAAGATGTGTTGAAACAATGCCAGGAAAGCTTGAGCGTACATGTCGGGAGATGAATCTGCGATATTGGACAGCGGATGGGTGAGTAATGGAACCAATAATGGCAGGGATGGCGTCTTTTTCTCATCAATCGGCTGCGAGCAACAGGCGTCAGTCATGAATGGATACATACGAGATTAAGATACATACGATGTTTGAAAAGGCGGCGGAAAGGAGCCTATAATAGTCGTGTCGAAGGAGATGTCGAGTTATGTCAAGGCTTAATTCGGGGCCCTGTGGCCCAAGAACATCACCCGTCTTTGATGTGGACAGCAGGATGCCCAAGATCCGAAGATGGTTCTGAGCGTTATGGGACCTTGTACGCTACATGCAGTACCAGGAACAACGATGTGGGATGAATGACTTACTGTGGTGAGTTTGCTACGGATTGCAGCAGGAGAACCGCGGCCTGACGTATTAGAACCAGCCAACTCTCACGAGCTGGACCAGCTGCATTCTGAAGAAAGCGGTCTTGGGGCGCATTAGTACGATGTTGGTGAGAGGCACAGGTGGATACGCACCTTCGCCATCGTAAACGACGGCAGCAGACCACTGGCCGAGCATCTCTTCGTTCCCCGCGACGAGGACCAAACAGCGCAAGCCGTCGAGGCCACGGATATCCTCATGAAAGCGGGCTATCAGCCGCCGCCGGACGATCCTAGCCTCATGGGTGCCCCGCCACCAGGCCTGTATCCGGAGGGCACTCTCCTGGCGCCTCCTGAGGTTCTGGCGTTCCGTGCGCTGGGCCTTTGCCTGGCTGAGGACGGCTTCATGGGAGCTGACGGACCTCGAGCCGCCGAGGTTGATCTTCCGTCGTTTCTCGTCACCAAAGAGCGGAATCATGTATGGTGTAGGTAAGAGTGAAGGCGTACGCGTCGAGGGAGGTGCGCGAGAGCTTACAAGCGCGCGTGCACGTGATGTGCTATCCTAGCGCGACGATGAGGCTGTCCCCACCGATTGCACAACAGATGCGCCCGGCCAGTCAAGCCATGCCCATTTCCGCCTAATACCCTGCCATGGAGATCCAAAAGCTGCCCAGCTACCCAGAGCGGCGCCTGCACCTGCCTAGACAAACAGACTCGTTCCCGCCACTGTCTATCCCGATTAGTATCGGCCCAAGCGGTACCCTGCAGGGCAGCGACACAGGTGCAGTAACCGCAACCGCAAGCCAGAGCTCGCAGAGCGGTGATACCCAGAGCCAGTCCTCCCAAAGTGCATCCACACCCGCGCCCACCTCGGATTCCACCTCGGATTCGTCTTCCGATGACCAGAGGTACGCGCCTGTATTTCGCATGTCGCAGGCAAAGTACTCAACTTCCGCAGTGCGACCGACTCGTCGTCAGGCTCGGCCTCGCCATCCGCTACCCCGTCCGCTACCGCGACATCTACCCAGTCGGCCTCAGATACCTCCACGACTGATTCCAGCAGCTCTTCAGATACACCCACACCCTCTTCGTCCTCGCCGACCCCTACTTCGTCCCCCTCGTCCTCCACTACCGACTCGGCATCGTCCTCCAGCCCCACCACCACAAGCGGCGTCTCCCTCACCACCTTCACCTCCTCCTTCGTGAGCGACATCAACGGCACCCCCACGACGGTAAGCACCCCCACTAGCGCGCCTCAGTGCATCACCGCACTATATTAGCCCGTGCGAATTCAAATTCCCCTCCCCAGATCGAAACGCCCATCGTCACCGCGCTCAACACCGACCAGCCGCGCAGCGCCGCCTCCTCGCGCCGCACCGCCATCATCGCCGGCTCCGCCGTCGGCGGCGCCGCGCTCCTCATCCTCGCCCTCGCCGCCCTCTTCTACGTCCGCCGCCGCGCCTCCAAGCAGCGCTACTCCTTCCTCGCGCGCAAGCCCCCGCCCTCGCGCGCCGCCTTCCTCGCCGGCGAGGACATGGACGACCCCGCCTCCGGCGCACGATACGGGGAGTACGCGGCGGTCCCGCGCGAGCAGTACGAGCTCCCGCCGCGCCTGTTCCACGCGTCCGAGAGCGGCTCCGTGTTCCAGGAGGCCGTCTGGCCGCCCCCGACGCCCGCGAGCCGCCTCGCGGACCCGCTCCGCTCCGCGTCCGGCGCCGACCTCGCGCGCATCGTCGACGACGTCATGGGCCCCTCCTCCGCGTCCCGCCTGCGCGGCGGCAGCTGGGACGCGAACCAGTCCTACGACTCGCTCGCGCAGGATAGATCCTACGACTCGCTCGCGATGCGCGTCGGCCCGCAGCACGAGCACGCGCACGCGCGGGACGCGTGCGTGAGCTCGCAGACGGGGCTGCTGCCCGGCCCCAGCCCCCCGCCGGGCGGCGGCTCCGCGCGCAGCCCGCTCACGCTCGCGAACCCGGACGCGGCGGAGCCCGCGACGCCGCCTGCGAGCGCCAAGCCGTGGCTCGATCGCACGCCGTCGCCGTCGCCCCGGCACGCACCGCTGCACCTGCCGCAGGTGGGGGAGGCGCTGTAGGCTGGGACCGGAGGGGCGCTGTGGTATCTTGGATGCGGACGGACGGTTTCTCTGGGCTGTTTGTGCGCCGGACGTTTACATATGCTGTGCGCGCAGACTTTCTTGTTGTTGCTAATACCCCACATTGTTTCGTTGTTATATTATACATATCACGCATGGACTCTTAGGATGAGCATATAAAGATACTTGACGCTTGAGTCTTGCTGCCACGGACCGGAAAAAATACAGAAAGGGAGGGTGTCGGGAGACACTTGACGCTCGCGCAGAGTGCGGCGCGACCATTAGACGTGAACGGATTATACACGGCGCACTGTAATAGGCTTAGGCTAACTACACCGTCGCGCCGCGAACAGCAATACAAGCAGACGAAAGCATGCAAAAGTCGTTACGCATCTACCTCCCTCCCTCTACCGCTCGTCCGGCGGAATCGAATCGTAGCTCGGCGGAATCTCCGTCGGCCCCTCGTCGCTCAGCCGCCCGCCATCGCGGTGCTGCACGAACCCGCCCGCAGCCTCCTCCGCCTCCGCCGGGTTCGCAAGCGTAAACCCGCCCGGCGCGCGCGCCCCAAAGCGCGCAGCCATCGCCTCGCGCTCCTTCGCGCTGCGCGCGTGCCAGCTGCTCGGCGCGCCGCTCGAGCCGGGGTGGCTGCTCGCGGTCGGCGTCGGCGGGTAGACCGACGCGTCCGAGCGCGGGTACTCGCTCGGGTCGCTCGCGGACGGGTCCACCGACTGCGGCGGGCTCCCCGCCGCCAGCAGCGGCGCGCGCCCGCCGTTCTCGTGGTACTGCTGCATGCTCCCGCTCCCGCTGCTGTCCGCCGGCACGCCCGGCGCGGCGGGGTTGTAGCTGTACGGCGTGACCTCCGCGCCCGCGAGGTCGACGCCGCCCGCGCCCGCGCCCGTGTGCCGCACGACGCGGTCCGGGTCGAAGTTCCCGTCAAAGTCGTCGCGCGCGCGGCGCCGGCGCCAGAGGAGCAGCAGCAGCGCGAGGAGCGCGAGCCCGCCGACGCCGCCGACGACGCCGCCGACGATCGCGCCGGTGTTGGTCGAGCTGCGGTTCGAGGCGGCGGCTTGTGTTGGCCCGGGGATGATCTGGGTGGACTGGATCGTGGTCGTGAATTGCTCGCCGTTTGCGCCGGTGCCGCTGCGGAGGGTGAGTGATGGGAAGGGGAGGGAGGAGGGTGGACGTACACTATGGTGGACACGACGGTGGTGGCTGCGCCGGGCGCGGAGGTCGAGGGCGAGGGCGACGTTGACGGAAGGAAGGAGGTGGACGTGGCTGCATTGGAAGAGCTTGGTGGAGAGCTGGAGTCCGAAGACGAGGTAATCAGACTCGACGAGATCGGAGGCGATGTCGGAGGGCTTGTGACCGGGGTCGTGGATGTCGGAGGTGGAGAGGAGGAGGTCGGAGGTGGGCTGGAGGTCGGGGGCGGGGAACTAGAGGTCGGTGGAGGACTTGAGATTTCGGCGCTGGAGCTGGGGGGCGGGGACGTAGCTGGAAGAGGATGTATGATCAGTTAAGGATGCAGACATGGGAAACGACAAGAAAACGAAAAAACCAGATGCGGATGCAGAAAGTGTCGTAGATGAAAGAGAAGAATCAGACGTTGCCGTTGGGGACGATAAAGACGTAGCAGAAGAAAAATCTGTCGCAGAAGGCGAAAAGACAGAGGATGAGATCGGGACAAGAGACGAAGGAGAAGAAAATGAAGACAGGCTCAGCGACGACATGGTCATGGAGATAAGAGCCGAGGACGAAAGAGCGGCAGTAGAAGCAGCTGAAGACGGTGGGGAAGTACCTGAGGACGCCGTCGTCGGGGGATTGGACGAGCTGGTCCCGGACAACGATGGCGAGGACGCCATGGTCGGCGTCGACGACAAAAAGGTAAAGGGGCTCTCGGGCAATAGAAAAAGAAGTATAGAGAGGAGGTTAAGGTCCCCAGGAATCAACAGGCATGGAGCCGACGATTAGCAGTCGGGATGGGAGTTGGGGGAGCAGGACAGGAAACGGCGCGCCAGCTCGATCGACCATACAAACAGGAATAGATAGGGGAACTTGGCGCTGCATTATCCGAAAGGACTTACCCTCACCCTGTCGCTTCACCGCGCCGTGCTCCATCCCTTGACTCATCGATGAGGTGAACGAAGGAGCAACCTCGAGTGTGTCGAGGTAAGTATGAGTGCAAGCCCGGCCCTTCCCAAGTCTTCATGTAAGCTGTTCCACGTGCTCTCCGCACCCATCTGCACCGCATACTCCACGTTCTCGCTATCGCCCCCATCGTCCCACTTTTCTCGAGTCGACCTCGACTGTCGGTCTCCGACACGCCCGAGCACAAAGGCGCAGCCATATAGTTCAGTTTATTTTGATTCGATTGAATTCTCAGCTCCCGACGGCGATCGTGATCGCACAACCCAACCCAACTCCCACATACAGGTTAGGGCTAACCACTCCACTCTTGGCGGTGGTAGCGGTGGGATCCACTCTGTACTCAGACGCAGGCAAGCTCACGCGATGTACTGGCTGCATCCCAGAAACACTTCTCCGACACGAGGCGGCCATGCAATCCACGTCCAGCGAAACGTGCTTGCTGCGAACATGTCGCCATCTCTTTCGGGCCCGTCTATTCTCGGAGCAGCACCCCCGCCTGCGAATGCGCCCCGAGAATGGATCGCGTGCCTGCGCGCTGCGCCCGATACGATGTGTTTCAGCGTCGTCATGCAGAGCGTAGCGCAGGCGCCGTTTGAGCCAAAGGTGATGGTGATGATCCTGTATGACGTCCGGAATATCGAGGCACTCTCCACAGCGTCACGGACCGAGGAAACGCGTGCCTCTCGTTATCGACCTTCGAAAATACACAAGGAACGGCTCCAACTCCAGACGTCGCTATCGGACCGACCCCACGACGCAAGGAAACCCAGGCCCGGAGCTTAAACGCAGGATGAAAGTATCTTCTGTGCAACGTCTGCTCGGAGACTAGCCCGGATCGGCGCTAACGACGTGCGTTTAACTGACCTTTCCTGTCCGCATGCATACCGAGGATCAGCACCGCGCAGCACGCCCTCGTTGCATCTGCCGCTTCCCCGAGAAAACGCGTCTCTCGTTATCGACCTTCGATGAATACGCAAGGAATTCAGACATCTCTGTCGGCCCGACCCAACGACACAAGGAAGTCGAGGCCCGGCACGGCGCCAACAACGCGCGTTTAACTGACCTTTCCTGTCCACACAGATCAGCACGGCGCCGTGCGCCCTCCTGGCATCTGCCGCCTCCCCGAGAACAATCACCCCGTCCTGGTTTCATTGCGACCTGCGACGCTTCCTAGGCGGCTGCGTGACCCCTGGTTCTGCCAGCCGTCGAGTGCTTATCGCAGCTTACAATGGACGCCGGGCCCATCAGGCGGAATGCCTCGTATAAGAAGCATCGACCAGGACCCCGGTGGAGCCGACCACGCTCACCTGATGCGCAGCGTGGACAGTACACGACATCCAACGGCGGACACCCGCGCGGCAGGACAAGCACTGTATCGACCGCGGGCCGCGCACCCCGCAGACCCACAAGACTCGAGCTGCGACTCGCGGACAGCGACAAGCCCCAAATATCACCCACCCAGCGCCCGCCGCACGAAAGCCCCCGCCTCGTCCCATAGCGCGCGGTGCGCCTCGCGCGCGCCCGGCTGATAATCAAACGAGTGCTCCGCGCCCTCCACCTCGCGCAGCGCGACCTCCACGCCCGCCCCCCGCAGCGCAGCCGCGAGCGCGCGCGACTCGGCGGGGCGCACGGCGGTGTCGGCGCCGCCGTGGACGAGGAACGTGCGCGGCCAGCCCGGCGCGACGTGCAGCTCCGGGAACAGCGCCCTTGCATCCTCCGGCACCGCGTCCTCCTGCTGCGCGCGCAGCGCGGCGCTGAGCGACGGCGCGTGCTGCCCCGTGAGGTAGTCGAGGAACGTGCCCTGCTGGAGGTACAGCCGCGCGAGCAGCATGCGCGGGTGCGCGGGCGCCCCCGGCGCCGCCGACTCAGGGCCGTGATACGCGAGCGGGGAGCCGCCCGCGGGCGGCTGCGCCGCGCTCGCGGGGGCGAGCCAGTCTGCGAAGGCGGACGCGTCGAGGAGCGGGCGCCCGCGGAAGAAGGGCGCGGTCTTCGGGAGGACGTAGTGTGGTGTCTGGGGAGGTTGGGTGGTGGATGTGGTCGGAGACGAGGAGTGCGTACCAGGAGCGCGCCGCCGAGGCCGTACATGGAGAGCACGGCTTTGGGGCGTGGGGAGGCGTGCGTGGCGGCGAGGTAGGCGCAGTAGCTGCCTGCGCTGGTGCCTGCGACCGCGATGCGCGTCGCGTCGATGGGCGCGTGCGGCTGGCTGCTGGCTTGCGGCGCTGCGCGGAGCGCGGCGTTGAGTGACGTAGATAGGTAGGCGAAGAGGTCGTGGATATCATTGAGGATGTCGTGCGCCGTGGACGGCGGGATGAGTCTGTAGTCCGCCGAGATGAAGGCGATGCCCGCGGCGGTCACACGCTCTGAGAAATGAGATGACCTCGGGGCACGGATTGTATGGCAATTGAGAACGGACCATGCAGCCATGCCGGAAACCAGCTTGTGCGGTCGCCGACGGTGAGCCCGCCGCCGTGGAAGTAAACGAGCAGCGGCACTGCCTCGTGGCGCTGCTCTGGATCCGCGCTGGATGGGCGGTTGCACTATACTTGGTGGGACCTAACGAGCTATCTGAGTTTGAATTCGATGTAACATTTGACCAAACAAAAGCACAGCCACGCACGCGCGAGTTCACCGCTCGTTCGAGTCGCTCAGCTGCTCGTTCTCTTTGCAAGCGCCCGAAGCATCGGCCCCATCATCAGCACATGCTCGACATGCCATCAGAAACACCACCGACGCAGAAGCGGGGCCCTGGAAGACCGAAGGGTTCGAAGAACAAAGCGACCGCCGGGGCTGTCGGCCGTCCGCCCAAAGGAGGCGGTCCACCCCGCAAGAACCAGTCGTCTGGCAGCGACGTTGCCACCGAGCCCGCCGGCCAGAGTAGCAAGTCGACGGGCACGTGTTTTAGGCAGACGACGCTCTCGTTTACCGGTGAGATACATTTGCCGGGGCCATGGCAAGTCTCTAGATAGGAAGTACTAATACAGGCAACCAGTTCCGGCTGGGAGGGGCTCGGGTGTGCGAGAACCACAGAACAGTCAAGACCTGCCCCAGGACTCGGACGGTGCAATTGCGACCGGTAAGTGTTATTTTGCAGCACAGTTGCTCATTTCTCACTCGGGCGCCCATTTTGTCTAGATGTGTCTGTTGTGCCTCGGGAGGGCCGCAAGGCCCGCAACAGCACGGCACCTCCGGTTCGCACTGCAGAGGCCACTCCCGAGATGGACTCGGATTTCCCAGTGCAGGATGCCGCAGAAATTGCCGTGCAGAACGCTGCAGAAGACGCTCCAGCTGGGCGTGGTGGTGCAGGCACTGACATCGCCCCCGTGACCTTGACCGCGCCGGCTGCTGTCCTACCACAGCTCGCGATCACGACGGACTTGGCGCTGCCAGGTAGGCCATGCGATCGTGCACTCATGCAAACTGAACTAATGTTTATGTTTATACGTGTAGACAATGCATCACGCGCGATTTCTGGTACAGGGACAGCCTCAAGCTCGTCAAGACTGGACGCAGGAACTTCCGCGCCATCTGGATCCACAATTGCATCTGTGACTGGTTCAACATCTTCAAGTACTCTCCGACCAGCACAAGACTTGCGCGCACCGGGTGCTCAAAGGGAAGAAGGTCTGCATCCTCTCGCGCCGATTGATTTTCATTGTACTCACGCTTGGATTTCGCAGATCATGCGTGTGGTTCACAGCCCTGCCCCGAATACATGCCTGGGCCGTCGGGTGAGTATGCAATTGACGTTAGTGTTTGAACTGAGCTCATTCCTGTGGATACACTACAGATTTTGATGGAATGGATGAGATCGATATTGACTATCTGCTCGGAGAGACCGGAGATGATGCAAACGAAGAAGAGGAGTTCCGCCCAATCCCAGATGATGACGAGCCTGTACTCGCTTCAGCAGAGGCTGGAACACGAAAAGAGCAGCCGACGGACTGCGGTAATGCACGCCGAGAGACGCAGAGCCGTTCGACAATGCCTCTATGGCTGAAGAGCGTCTACGCGGAAGTGCGAGAACGCCTCATTTCGGAGATGAAGACCAACGCATCGCGTCGACCATCCTGTTATGATCAGGGCTTGTACCAAATCGGAGGTCCCATCAGCTTTTATAATGCGAACCAAAAGATCATCTCACCGACCGATTTCTACCGGCCATTCTTTTTTGTGTGGCTACCGCATCTGTTCTTGAAAAATGGCATTTTATGCCCAGCTTGTGTTCAGGCGCAACGGACTAGGCGATCAGACAATCAGCCTGTGACACTACAATTGAACGGCTGGCCGGACTCCCCTCGTCGAGTAACAGATCTCGAGTACAATATCTATTTGGTGGGACAACGGTACCGCTGCGGACACCCGGCTTGCAACAAGACATATCAACCATGGAGCCCCGCGATCCTAAATGTTTTGCCACCTGCTCTTGCAGCGCAATTTACGCTGTCGCTGACATACCGCGGCGGGCTCACTGATCGCCTCGCTGCACTGCTCCGCTCAAGCTTCCGGAATGGCGTTGGACCAACCGCCTTCAAGGACATGATTAACAGCTTCCATTATCGGTATTATGAACAGCTCCACATTCAATATCTCGAGCATGTTCGCTCACGACAGCAAGGCCTTGTCGGTGGCTTGTACGGCAGAATTGCGAACTCCAAGTTTGCCTGGTTTGGCAAGTTTGATGACCGTAATCGGTATGCTGGCAGTGTTCCCAGTCGCAATTATTTCCAACTCTTCTATGGGAATTATCTATCACCCTGGGTAGTTGATATGAATAAAAGGATGGCAATGCTCTCTGCAAAATACCTAGCGGTAGATCATAGCCACAAGGTAGGCCCAAAATTGCCTTTGTCTGATGGGATCGGTACTGAGGATCACGCTTTGTTATCTAGCTGTCAAAGCGACTGGCGAAAGTTGCAGGACAGACTGTATTTGGTGCTTTGCACACAACGGTCAATGAATATGGCGAGATCCGCCAGATGACGCTCACGCCGACGAAAGGGCACGATCAGTTCATGCCTTCCTTGGGACAGATGCCCGACTCGTTGGTCTGCTATGGTCATGAAGATATTGAGCTCGTCTTTACGGACAGCACACGTGCAGATAAGGCCGAGCTTGAGCGCATTTTCCCAGCTCTTCTTCGCAATGTCCATCCTATTCCTAGTCATTCTTCGCTTGCCCCTCTCGAGATCCCTCAAGATTGGTCGACATGGGTCTTGTCGTCAGAGTATCAAATCCGAACACGCATTACTTGTATTCTGGATGACCTTGCGAAATTGGGGGATGGAGGTGAACTCAAAGTCGGGTTCGACATGGAGTGGCCTGTCGATCGCATCAACGGCATTCAGGGCCAGGTCGCAATAATCCAAATCTCGTATGGAAAAGATATCTTCATCTTACAGGTACATCTGGTCTGCACATTCTTCGGTAAAACGGCTGACGATGTAAATTTTAGCTTCGCACGTTCCTTCGCAATGGTGTCCTCCACCTTCCTCGTGCTCTTCTAACATTTCTACGGTCCTCTCGCATACGGAAAGTCGGTGTCCATGTCAAGGCAGATCTGACACGGCTATCCAAAGATTGCGGGCAGGATTTGAAGTCAGACGAGCCCTTTGATGGTGCGCTTGAACTCGGCGGGCTGGCAAAGATAAAGAACGTTGCCGACAGGGCAAGTGTTGGCCTTGCCGACCTTGTTGCACGGACGCTTCACCGTCATCTGGACAAGGATAACTCGATCCGTATCAGTAATCAGTGGAATGATCCTGTCTTGACGAAGCAGCAAGAGCAATATGCTGCCCTTGACGTCTATGCTTGTTGGTCCGTTTTGGAGGTACTTGAGTCCTCTCCTGAACCCGGAGCACCCGTATCGATGGAAACACCAGAAGGAACACCCATTGACTTGCTTGCCCGGGATCGTACTCAAGTCATCGCCCGAGGGGTCATGCTATCTGATCGCCCAAAAGTCTGTCGAGGCGTGCCGGTCTCAAAGGCCCGGGCACTCGTGAAAGTTACACAAATTGAAGTTCCGGGATACTGCCTTCCTGCAAACCTGTCACCTGAAAAGGAGCCTATCTCGCTCGGTGCCCTTCGGGGAGCTGATTCGTTGCCACTCACGATTTATTACAAGTTTTCGCATCTGCGTACCTCAACTCCAAGACCTCATCCGCAGCACGGAACTATCTCAGCGCCACCACTTCTGCCCAACACGCCTAGTGCCGCTGGCGCATCCAGTGACGATCCTGCAGCAACTCGTAGTAATCCTCCCCATATGCCTGAGCTTGATAAAAGTCTCAGAGACGAGCCGCTGGGCGCTGCTCAGGCTGCTGTTGATGACGACGTGGGTGGCAGTTGGCGTGAGGATATCGAATATGACCCGGCAGTCGAGCAAGTACCGGAGACATCAAGCAGCGATACAGCATCAGCTCAGCGAGCAGAGCAGCTTCACAGTGTGGTTAATCCTTCGGACGGTTCGGATGCGCCCCCTGCCATCCGATCGCGGGTGCTCGGAGACATCTGGCATCTCATGGACCAGTTTAAGATCTCTGTTAATCACGGACTACGCAGGCCTTTCGCCCGTGCCCTCAGAGATGCTATTTTTATTCCAGATCCGGAGGACAAAGCGGCAGTCGAGGATGTGTTACAACGGCGTGGCACATCATTCAAGGCCATGTTTCTCTCACACCCTGAGTGGATCCTTCGTCGAATGAAGCGCCATGTCCCCGAGCCCGAAACATTAGTATCTCGTGTTTCTGAAGTACTGTTTACATATGGGCCACTAAAGGATGCCAAAACGGGGCAGCCGCTCTTCAACGATGCAGCCTGGGACACGGTTCGAAATGTCCTTGAGAATATCCGTCGAGGCTACTACTCAGATCCGCCCGGCCTGTCTCTCTACTTTGTGCGTGGCCGTGATAAAGACGGTCTATTGCTTTATCGCAGCTTGCGTGGCACCAACCATGTCGAAGGTGGTGTCCATCAAAATATCATTCAGCGCTTCAGTGCTTACAACGCGTCGCCTGAGTTCGCGGTCAATCTTCTTCGAGATTATTCTCTGTGTCATAATCTCAGGGTAAGCCAATCAGTTTATCACCCATACATTGTGTTCACATCGAGACATGCAGGTTGGGACATACAATCGGACAGGAGCACCTTATCAAGGCTCCTATGACATCTGGCAGCGCAACCGCATCGCGCAACTCATGGATCTCACCGAGGACAGCATCGATCACCCAGAAGAGCTGCGGTCTACCTGGGTGAACACCTGGGACTACAAGGAAACGGGGGAGAGCTTCGGCATCCTTCCGATTTCACCAACTACGCGAGCATCGCTGGGCATGCTCGACTACCACCCAGATTTTGGCCGAGATCAGAAGATTCGCCACCGGTGGTTAGCTAGTGCTCAGCAGACACGGCACGCGGTGCTGCCCGTTCACACCGCAGAGGAGCGCGCTCTATTTCGCCTGCTAGCTGGTGACACAAAGGGCCTTTTTGCAGGCAAGGCGAGCCCGAATTGGGTAGCCGTTGCAGTGGAGTGGTCGGGCCACTGCGACGGACAGAAGATCTTCTATAAGGTTCGTTTCTGACATACAAATTATTGAATACAAGCAACTAATCAACCTGGCACGCACCTGACCAGCTTCCGGAGCACCTGAAAATGTACTTCAAAACGTGGCATGTCAACTGCAACGAGCAGAACTCAATCGAAGACAACAGGGCGGCATACGAACGAATACGCACAGCTCTGTCTGTGCAAGTCAGATCACTCCCAATCCTGCCGGCAGATCAGCCAGCATCCCTGGCATCGCAGATTGGCCCATCCGAGCCCAGCGAGACGACCGGGCCATCATCGTGGCACATCTCCGGGCTACTCGGCAGCCACAGTACACGTCAGTCGTTGATCCAACATGTATATGGTGAACGTGCACCCACTGGAGGTGCAGCCTCGTCAAGCAGCAAACGGAAGGCTCCTGCTGCGAGCGACGGCTCTATTGCAGACGGGGACGATCGCGGGGCAAAGCGACGGCGACGAACCTGTGTAAAGTGCAGGCGTGCTGATTGTCCGGGCGCGTTCCGCAGCCGTCCATGTGGCTTCACTGCCTCGAGCTGAAACAGCTTTTCAGACGGCATGCCGGAGTACGGAAAACAAGCTGACAAGAGGGATTTGGCGATAAATAGACTCTGCAGCCGCGAAATCGAGCGACCATGGATTAAACCTTGGATAGGAGAAATCGTGCTAGAACAATGATTTGCTTACCTTTGTAACTTACGAGACAAAATAATACTCAACTGATTTGCTTGGAACAGACAAGCTCGCTCAACGGAAGGCAGCAGTAGATGAGATTGCAGGCGATAGAGCGCAAGCTCGACTTCAGAGCTGCCCGAAAGCTATTGATGCCGAGCGAAAATTTTTGATCAACGCGTGTTGATGTAGTGTCGTACCTAAGCGCCCTGAGCAACCGAACCGCGACTTTGACAAGCATCTACCTGAGCAGCTATGCCTCCTCCTCCCTCCCTCTCCCGCTCCTCCTCACAATATTAAATAATTAAATTTTTGGCTCCGCCGACCCCACATGTATTAAACTACCGCCGCTGGATGTCCCATCCGTGCGGGCAGGTTGCTCAGGGGGGTAGAAGTCTAGGGACAGGGTGACGTCCCCCACTTGTTTGTAGACAAAAGTATAGGGAGTGGGCGCCATGTCAACCAACGAACACTCTAGGAGGATATGGCGAGGCTGGGGTATATGTGCGGGCCAGGAGCAGCCCAAGAGATCGAGCCCAGGTGCGGATAACGATGAGGCGGTGAAGGTCAAGACGAAGTTCGCATCCAGAGTCGCGTCCGTACGTTCAGGCTCGAAAGGAGGTCCGTTCATCCCGCACCCAAGGCGCTGAGATGCCAGATAATCGGAATCGCCGAGCACTCTGGATTCTGCATGTATTGAAAGGGCTCTTTACGACAAGACACAGTGTTGAAGTGAGCGTTACGTCGCAATGTGTCCATGACGTTCACGTTAACCCTGCGGTCGCCGAGGAATATTCATATTCAGCTCGGACCCTCGGACATTGGGACCCACGAGCTGGCGAAGTCAAGAGCCTCACTGTAATGAAAGGCCTGATAACGTAGTGATCGTAGTCAGATCTGCAGCATCTGTACAGCAGCATTACAGCACCCGTCAAGCAACGGTCAACCACTGTCACCTCTTAGCCGAGCGACGCATATGGTAGTGTAGATGACCTTTTGCTTGGGAAGCATTCTGAGTTACTGACATTACACAGGCTTCTGGATTTGAGATCTCCGTATATGATGTTTACAGGTCATCCACCATATCGATAACTTAGTTTGATACTGTGCAGGTTGAAGTGAAATTATTCAACCGATTTCTACCCGATAATACTGCTCAAAGTCAATTGAGGCTACAGGTTCTGATAACCACGATTGCCACAATGCCCCCGAACTTCGCGACCACCAGGTGCCGCTCTAAAGTATCCATCGCGGACGCAATGCCGACCAACCGACGTCGACCTATCCCAGGGCTCTGTGAACAGACACACCGAACATCAGGCGCTGCGTCTCACGCTGTCACATGCATCTACGCACTTACCGCGTATCCATAAAATCATCCCGCCATTCACAGCACGCCCGGAACAACCCACCAGCGCACCCGCTTCGCGTAGCCTTCCCACTCGGCCGTAAACGTTCGCCGCATCTCGGCATCTTCTGCGTATGCCCTGCGAACGACGCACGCGAGGGCCCACGCCCACCACGCGGTCCAGTACAGCAGCACGCCCGCGCCCCCCGGCTGCACGAGCCCGCACTCCGTCAGCCCGCCGCCGCGCGTGAGCTGCGCCGTCGTGAGCCCGAAGACGAGCAGCAGCGAGCCGAGGTAGCTCGGGTGCCGCACGTACGCGTACGGCCCGCTCGTCACGAGCTTGTGCCCGTCGCACACGGTGAGGTCGAACGTGAACAGCTTGCCCAGCGTCCGGAAGCAGGTGAGCCGGATCGCCGTGCCGAGGACGACCATCGCGACGCCGGCCAGGAATGGCGCTGTTATGTGGTGATGTGCGTGCAGATCGCTGATGGCCCCGGACAGAGGGAATGTGGATGGGATGGAGACGAACGCGGGCAGCACGGCGAGGACGTCGAGCACGAAGCAGCCTAGAATAAACGGCCGTTGCAACTGAACGGGTGTATATCGTCAACGAACGTGTCCGACGAGATGCGGAATATACGCACTGCGAAGATGAGCGGGGCCATGCGAAGGATCCATATTTCATTGTTGTTGTAGAGGCCCTTGGTCGGCGTTTTGTTGGGCGGGGTCGTCGCAAGCTGCGTGCAGACAACCTCGACGAAGACAAGCGCAGTACGCAGAAGAGACATGGCAAAAACGGGCTCGACGTACCTAGCTAAACGACTTTTTTATATACACAGGTTCAGCCATGTCAGATGTCGTCCCGAGATTGGTATGTCTAGAAGGAGAAGTCGATCAGAAGCCTAATGTTCCCAGTGGCCTGCACGAAGGGCTCTGCCGAGAAGTACCTACTTGCCTGTCGGAAACTTACACCCGGCGCGCAGCAGTTCTCCGAGGAGTATGTGCGGCACATCCGTGCCTTCCTAAACCGTTGAGAAGGCGACTTGTCTCCGCGGACAGAAAGTCAGCAGGCAGGCCTGGGAGAACGACGCACGAGCTTCAAAAAGGCCGAGTATCAGATCTACTCATGGCCGCGGAGGGTGACAGCTTCCAGCAGGCCAGCCAGATATTCCATTCTCGGTGGTTTGCACGGTAGTTATCCACAGTGCAATCAAGGTCACTCGTGTGTAACGTTGCCACAGATCACCTATGCGTCAGACATCTGATGGAAGCAGTGTAGCAGAGTCGTAAGCGTGGGCGAAACACAGGGATACAAGACATACGAACGATTATATATAAGACCAGCCAGTGGACTCCTTCACAGCAATGCAGTATCGGCGACAAATAGTACAGCAAGATCATGGTATCATATGTGCTTGTCCCCAAGAAAACCTCTACCTCAGTCATGTCGGAATGCGTCGTGCTGGCTCCGCATGGTCACTTCAATCGGGTCTAACGTCTTGCCATCCCCGACCCGGGAGCGCTCTCGCAGCAGCCCCCAGTGCACCCACCAGTCGTCTGCGGCGTCGAACGCATTATATCCCCAGATCTCGCTGATCCCCGCCCACTGGATCGCCAGGGCGTTTTCGTTCCAGATCTCCTCGTGCTTCGGCTGGCCCATCCGCAGTCTTTGGTCGCGCTCATCCCGCTCCGGACCCGGCGGCAGCTGGGAGACCGTGCGATTCAGCTTGTCGAAGCTAAAGAGCACGTCCGCGCGATACTGTCGGAGATCCTGGTATGCGTACAGGAGCGGCTCGATCTGATCTTTCTGCCGAAGGCGCGAGAAAAGCGAGCCCAGGACCGCGGCGTCTTCGATGACGGCGCTGCAATTGTGCGTGCCACACAGCTGCAGAGATTAATGAGCTTCGTCATCACCAGAGACAGGATAGTCCCTTACCAGAACTGGGTGGGCTGCTTCGCCGATTAAGATGACGCGCTCGGAGGCGTCGATCCAATCTTTGGCGGCTGGCCGGTCTCTACGCCTCACGCGGACTACATCTTTTAGATGTTGTCGCATTGCCTTCACTCTGGGATCGACGCGCACGTCATGGAAAGAGAAGATCAGGCGGCCAGCAAAGTGCAATGTGGGGAGTTCTTACCGGCTTTCGCAAGAGTCAAGAGTCAGGAGATCTGGAGACAGAGGTGTATCCCATCCTTCAGGATCGTCATCTTGGAGTTGCTGCCGCAGCATGAAGTGAACACTGTACTCCTTGCCTTGACGCTACGCAAACCGCTGCAATTGAGCCATGTGCAGTAAAATAGCGGGGCTGCGACCTACGATTGGATAGGCTATAATGTACGAAGTCAAGACGGGCGCCAAGAATCGATGTCATCGTACAGGACTCACACAAGGCGTTCTGACGTGTCCCCGCCCACATAGGCGAGCCTGCAGTAGCAAATTTCCGCAGCGTCTCATCTCCGACCCGGTCTTCCGCGTGCAGGGTACTCGTGTAAACACAGGTGCCATAGAGCCATCGGGGATCATCTTCGTCATTCGCCCCCAGCATCGTCGAGCGGACAATGCTACGGTAACCGTCCGCGCCTATCACTATGTCGGCTTCGTGTGTCTCGCCGTTGGTGAGGGTGATGGATGGCTTGACGGCAGCTGAGGAGAGCGTGTCGCCATTCGATGTGCTGTGGCCATTGATCGGATTTGGTGTTCCGTTGGTATGCTCGTGGATTCCATTAGTATGCCCGTGGACGCCATTACTATGCTCATGAACTCCGTTGGCCAGCGGCAACCGAGACGACGGAACCGTAGTAAAGTGTAATGGTGTTGTTGGTCTACTGTGCTCGCTAGCCCATCGACAGGTGACGGGAGGTGGTAGAGAGACTGAAGCTATTCTCGAGCCGAAATGCACTTCGGCACCAGCGGAGACCGCAAGTTCGTACAGCACCTTGATCAGGTCTTGATGCTGCGATGCATAACAATTTTAGCACGACGAATATCATATCGAAAATCAAGAATACCTACATGCATCATGTAGAACGGCGCCCCGCTTTCCTTGATTACATCTTCTTGCCATTCTGCGTACGCAATTTTCTCGCCGGTCTCCACTGGAAACAGTTGCCCTGTCAGCCGTTCTTGATGCGAGGATGCTACGTGAAGGCCACCTACGGTTGTAGAACATGTATCCGTAATATTTCGATCCCTTCTCCTCCAGCTTCTGCGCAAGTCCCCATTCCACTAAGATTCGAGTGAGGTTTGGTGGTATTCGTATACCTCCCGCGCGCCTGTCTAGGCCCTGGCTGGCCTCGAATACGCGAACTTTGTGCCCTGATGAGGCTAGCGCATAGGCGGTGGCCAAGCCAGATATACCTGAGATCGATTCATATCAAGATCTGAGCTCGTGGGGTCTGCATAGATCACGCACCTCCACCGACTATGATGAAATCCAATTGTAGCGCAGCTCGCCTGGTCGAGTGAAGCATGTCGTCCCTCGGGGCTGATTCGTACGAAGATGAGTGTGGGGCGTAACGCCTGCTGGTGTAGAGAGATCGTGAGAGTGTGGCTAGCGACGAGAGACGGGCGTACTGCCGCAACGTCTCTATATGTGTCAGTGGGGAGGCTGTGATGATGATCTGTGAGGGTGTTACAGGCGGACGCACGCAATGACAATCAATTGATGATAGGAAGCGCTGAGACCGTGATATGCCCTCGCGCGGCTCATCACTTGCGTGGCCATACCAGGCAACGGGTTGCGTAGACCCGTGACTTTGCCCCGTCAGCACGAAGTTCCGAGGACCCAGGATGATTCTTCGATTGGAAGTTACGTAGCAACATACGGAGACGCGAGGCGAAAATCCGTCTGACGGCGGAAATTGGGAAGCAGCACGAACCGCACTGAATTCTCGCATGGCCTGCTCGTTTCGTGATTTAGAACGAGTCGAACTTCTCTTCCATGGTGGTCAGCGGGCGTTGTCAAAAACCACTCCGAAAATTTGCAGTGCGAGCCTATCAGCAGTTGAAGTAAAAAAAAAAAAGGTGAAGCATACAACGCGTAGCAAGAAGGAAAATCAGACGTACAGTGTGAGGCAATCAGCTTCTTTTCTTCCCATCTAGGGATTCAGATGTGCGAACCTGTCGTGATGCCCCATGATGACGGGAGAATCAAAGCAATGAGGAGTACATTGAGGCCGAACTCCAGCCGCACTATGCCTGAAAGCTGACCTGTCTCCGCTGAACGGGTTGGATGTTGGTAGAATGTTGAAAATAAAGGTCTGAACACGCCACGAAGGCGCTCGTCCGCCCGGCGGCCCGCATCGGACCGGCTATCCTTCAACTTCAATATTCGACCTGTAATTTGTACCGAAGTAAGTTGTGTCGCACAAGTAAGTTGAGCTTGCACCAATGAGTGAAAGTTGGGCTCACATTTTCTCCTAGAGCATGAAAGTGGAACGCTGATTTTCTTTTCTTTTCCTCCATGTCGGAGGCGCCGCCACGACAGCAAGTAACGCCGTTCCAAGCGCTTTCCCTGATGCGTAGCGCGCGTGGACTCGAATCGTGCTGCTTTCGGGGCGACGAGAGGATTGCAATTACGAACCGTACTGGCTAGAACAATGCACTCGTCTGGACGGCATGGACTAAATAGACTTTCAGGCTGTCAGCAGATAAGTTCAGGACATCATTCCACAATATGCATGGTATTGCATTCGACGACAACAACTACCAGATCCCGGGAAGCACCTTGTACGGAACTCGTTTCGCCCACTCCTCCCACTCCTCCCCGAATTTCTCCTTCAAGAGTGCATCCTCTTTCCATGTCCTGGCCGCAAAATTGACCAAAAAGAAGAGCGTCCCCGCCACCCACGCCCCGCCCAGGACAGCGCCCGCCCGCGTCCCCAACACTCCGCTCTCACGGACCCACGATCCCCGCCCGAAGTGGCACAGCGCGAGGCCCGTCCACGCCAGCGTGCCAGAGATGTAGGCCGGGTGCCGCACGACGCCGTACGGCCCACTCGTGATGAGGTGGTGCCCCTTGCGTATCGTTATCTCATAGGTGAAGAGACGCCCCATCTCGCGGTAGCTCGCAATGCGGATCGCAGAGCCCACCATCGTGAGCGACCAGCCGAGCAGCAGAAGCCTCGTCACTCGGATCCGCGCCAGCGAGGACGGCCCCTCGCGCACGAGGAACTCGAGGATCTTGGATGCAAGCGGATGCGATGGAAAACGGCGCGCGATCGTGACTGCGACGTCGCACAGCGTGGCGAGCGACGCGATGTTCTGGGGGCCCACGTGATGAAGCTTCGCTGCCGGCAAGCCTGTCATTTATGCTCACCTTTACGAGGGGGGGCACCAAGCTCATTGTCCTTTGGAATAGGACCTCTCCCCAATCCCTGGCAATGGTCTGATCCGTCTCCTGCGTGCGGTTTGGTGGTGTGAGTGTGAGATGATTAGTCCATCCGATGGAGAGCAGAAGGGGTATCCTGGCGAGAGACATCTCTGTGGTGACATGTGCTCAAGCGTAGGTCCTGCCTTATATCGCCCTCTGCACGGGAAAGGCACTATAGACCGGCATAAGGATCCTGCATCTTGATCACCCATGTGCTTCAACTGTGGGCCTACTTTATCCCTTCATTACCTCGTGAGTGTATCCCGTATCGGACCCAAATATAAACACTACATAGAGAAGTGGGAAATGGAAGACTTATCGAGTGCCCGGCCGTGATCATGAGTGAGATTCCGTCTCGTATAGAAGATCGGATGGCCCACTTGCTGCAAATAGTTTGCATGTAGATTGAAGCTGCCCAATATAGAATGTAAGAAGCGGGCTGCCAAAAAAAAATCTGTAAAAGATAAATTTCGATGTCGACGTCTATAATGCTGTGTCCTAGCGGCGCGCCACAAAGTTATCGCGAGCGGAATCGTGCCGTCATGATACTGGCTTCGACTCCCACTAGGCGTTGACGACCAGGTCATCGCAGACCAAATGGGGATGGCAACGGAATTGAGACGTCCATACTATCATCCAACGATACATTCGAATGATTGAGCGTGTAGGAAAACAAGTGGACGTACCACACGCCCAGAACACGCCCCGAACCTTAGTAAATCCCTGGCACAAGCCTGTAGCGCACCCTCTGGGCCCAATCATCCCACTGCGCCCCGAACTCCTTCCTCAGCACCTCGTCCTCTTGCCTCGGCCTCCAGATAAGCACCGACGCAATCCACGACAGCTGCGCTGCCATACCGATCATCGCCGCCCTACCCACGACAGTAGACACCCATCCGCACTCGTACAGCCACGACCCCGGCCCCCACATACAGAGAAAGTAGCCGATCAACGTCAGAATCGCGCCGCTGTAGGAGGGGTGGCGCACCCAGCCGTAGGGCCCGCTCGTGACGAGCTTGTGCTTGTCGCGGATGGAAAGCTCGAAGGTGAAGAAGCGGCCGAGCGTGCGGTAGCAAATGAGGCGCAGGATGCCGGCGAAGGCGATGAGCACCCAGCCGACCATGAAGGGCGCGGTGATGGCCGGATGGCCCGACGAGGGCGAGGAGCGGGCCAGCGCGTCGAAGATGCGCGGCGTGTATGCCAGGGACGGAGCGTCCTGGGCACATATGACGGCGGCCTCACATAAAGTTTTCACCCAGTATAGTGCCTAGACAGCCCAAACATTGGCACATCAGCGCAAAGAACGGGGAAGAAAGCGGGTGTACGGACCTTGAAGCATGTTGGCCCCCATTTTATCCACGTTTTACCCCATCGGTCCTTGTATTTGGACACTTCGGTGGAGGAAGCAGGCGGATTTGGAGACGTGAGAGCGATATGGACGCACAGGCTGCTGCTGAGCAGAAGTGGAAGCTTGAGCAACGGCATGGTGAGACGGCGGCACTGTGCTTCGCTGCAGAACCGGAGCGAGTTGGGTCTTTTAAACCCTCCCCATGAAAGCGTACGTCATGCAGACACCTAGTCATTGAGCAGCAGGATCGTAGCGCAGTCGTTAAACATTGCACAGAGAAATTCGCTGACCATAGATATCTGACGAAAATGTTACACAGTGAGTATTGGTCAACGCAGGAAATAGACGATCACGAGGATTAGAAGCACTTCGCGAAGGCGACGCTGAGAAGATAAAGTAATGAGCCGAGGGGCAGCGCCTTCATGTGAACCAATGTTGACTGTAGTGGATACCTTTATCTCCGCGCATTGCTCGAGATCGGCCATTAACACCCAAGGCCCATCACAGACATCTCGATAGTACTCGAGAGTTTACACCTCATGTTCAGCAACATCATTACATCTACTACAACCTCGATGGATTTTCGTTCGGAAGAGTTAGCTGGAAGGAAAAACGTCAAGGTAAGCGGGCATCACAGAAGAACTCACAGACCCATGACTACAGAATCCGAACTTGCCTGTGAGAATGGAGTTCCCATCCCGAATCCGCGAGATGCTCCTTCACTGTTCAGCCTCTCACACACCATCCTGATCTTCTCATCAGACACGTTTGCAACCGCGAACCGAATCCAGCGGTCACCGTCCAGGGAATCTCCGGGAGCCGAGTAGCCGAAGAACGCGGCTGGCAGCAGCACGATGCCCCACTCCTCGGCTAAGTGCTTGCACACCTCCGCCGAACCCTTGCCTTTGAACGGATGGCGGACGAAGGCGAAGAAGCCGCCCTGCGCGCCGATGTGCCATGGCTCGGGAAGGTTTTCGCGGAATACATCGTGTCGCTCTTTAAGCGCCGCAGCCGAGGCGTGGATGAATGGGCGGAAGGAGGGCAGAAGCGGGGCTAGAGCGTGTTGGGCAGCGCGTGGGGGGCATATCTGTATACAATCCAGTATGGTGTAGATGTGTTGCTGCAGCTCAGGTGACGCGACAATTGCGCCCAGGCGATGGCCCGGAATGCAGTAGCTTTTCGAAAATGAGAACAGATGGATCACATGGCGACGCCAGTCCCAGTCCGTGAGCTGTCCGGAAGGAGAGAACAATGAATGCGGAGGACCCGGAATGATGTAATCTCTATATGTTTCGTCTATTACAAGGGCGATGCCTCGGTCTCTTGCGAGTTTTGCAAAGGAGGTCAGAACCTCGGGTGGATAGATAGCCCCGGTCTAGAACAGAAGTTAGATTCGCGAGACCTTACTCGTGAAAAGATTACGAACTGGATTGTTGGGTGTGACGAGCGCGATAGCTCTGGTTCGTTCTGTTATCAGCTTCGAACATAGTTCTGCTGACGGAACAAATCCGTCATGAGGATAGGTGGGTAATGGAACGGGTTTCATTCCCAGCATAGTAAGTGACATTCTTCGCGTTCGGTTAACAATGGCGTCATTTGGACGTTGTGGGGACTCACTGGTTGTTGAAATACCTGTGTATTAAAGGTTTAGACAGAAAATGAATTGACAGACGCGATTGTCGTTACCAGGGAAGCGGGAGAATGACTTCATCACCCGGATCAGCAAGTGCCATTATCGCTGCGACAAAGGCCATGTTGCAGCCAGTCGTCACACTGATGTCGTCTGGAGTAACATCCGCGTCTTTCCCGTAGACGGACTTCATTTCGACTTGTAGCGCGGTCCGTAGGTCAGTATCTCCTGCGAGATATCCATACTTCACTGTGGATTCTACAAGCGACGACCGTGCCAGCGCGTCTAAGAATTCGGCAGGGGGGCTAATCCCTGGGACACCCTGGGACATGTCTAAAAGAGGTCGTGACTCAGTCGGCTTGAAATTCTGAGCCCATCGGCCTGCCTGGGGAATGCTGCGAGGTGGGAGGGCAAAATTCACATCCCGACAATTCCACCAGGAACAGATAACCTACTCACGGGGGTATATCCGTGTTCCTCACATTCTGTGATATGGAGAACCCCAGCATTGCTTTCTGAGTAGCGCTGGAATGGTTGAACCGAGACAAGGATAGGACTGGGCGTCTTGATACACGAGCACGAGACAAGAAAGAGGATATTCTCTGGGCATTCATGTCGACATAAAGTGAGTGACTGTGGAAAGAATGATAAGGAAGTAACTGAACGAACTTGGAACGAACTTCGAAGAGGTCACAGCACCGGAAAAGCAGTCAAAGTTAGGGTAAAGTTCGCAGGCGCCCATGTATGGGCGGGCCGGCGCTTCCGGATGCGCACATCGAGGTCTGCTGATCGCGAGAACGCGTTCTGTCTTCCAGCAGCTTTTGGTCATGGCTTTGCACATTACATACCGTCATAGCGGCCGTAAGCAAAGCACCGTGTCCGTGCGCTTCGGTTCAACACGCCATCCTTGACTCGACATGCTTTCCGTACAGTGTGCAAGACGACGCGTCTTCACTAGTACTCAAGGTCATTCACTCGGGGCCCTCTGCCAACTCTCTCGTGGACTGTCAGTTGGGTCTCAAAACTTGCAGGATGTGTCTATCAGGTCTTTCTCTCAGAGTGCACTGCAGGGCAGCACATCTCGCCCAAGCAGGAGCTACTGGGGCCTCCTCAGTGGGTGCTTGCTCAGCGGATTTGTCGGCTATCAAGTCGCGAACATGTCTCGAACCAGCGATGATGGGAAGGGACCGACGGTGTACGGGTCACCGGACGACTTCAGACGCGCGGTCGAGGAGATGCAAGCGACGTTCACGACAGAAGGCGTTGTATCTACCCATCCTGACGATCTCTTCGCTCATGGATTTTCTATCAATGTGTATCACGAAGGTATAGTGATAATGCTCGCGTTGCGCTAATTTGTCAGATCTCTTATTTTATTTTAGGCATACCCCATAGCGTAGTTGTCTATCCACAATCCACAGAGGACGTCGTCAAAATTGTCAAGATTGCGAACAAATATCGTATGCCAGTCGTCGCATACTCAGGCGCCACAAGTCTCGAAGGCCATTTCATTGGCGTACGCCTTCGTATCTCTTGGGATTGGTATTGAAGTAACTTGGCACTTATACCGTATCGTAGACCAAAGGCGGGGGTATCTGTGTTGATATGTCCGGCATGGATAAGATCCTTGAGATTCACGGTCAGTACCCCATATTGTGTCCTCCAAGGAAAGCCTTAGTACACTGGCATTACGAACTTTCAGGTCAATGTCTTTCAGTTTGTAACATCTCACTGACATCTGCCATGACTTGCAGAATCCGACTCGGATCTCGTCTGTCAACCCGGCGTAGGATGGGTCGAAATTAACCACACACTCAAGGAACAAGGCATCCCTCTTTTCTTTCCCGTGCGTTCGTCGTATCTCGGCTTGATCGCTTCTGACCTCTATACAGATTGATCCTGCTCCGACCGCGACAATCGGCGGCATGCTAAGCACAGGCTGTTCTGGAAGTAAGACTATCAATGGGGTGGAATGTTTTTACTTGTTACTCATTACACTCCTTCAGCTAATGCCGTCCGATACGGGACCGCCAAAGGAGAATGGTTCCTCAATGCTGTAGGCGCTCGTTTACCCCTCAAAAGACCCTGCCAGTCAATTTTAACTTGCCATCCCGTGCCTAGACGGTTGTGCTACCTTCGGGCGAGATCATCAAGACCCGCCAGCGCTCCCGCAAGTCTTCCGCCGGCTTCGACGTCACGAAGCTGTTCATAGGCGCGGAGGGCACCCTCGGAATCGTGACGGAAGGTACGACGTTCGCATTCCTGGGCCAGGCGCGTTCCTGAGGCGCCGCCTGTCTGCAGTCACGATCCGGCTCGCGCCTGTCGTCCCCACCACGGTGGCGACCGCGCAGTTCCCTGACGTCCGCAGCGCGAGCGAGGCCGTCATCGAGATCCTGAACCATGGCGTCGGCATCCGTATGTCACCTGTCAGAGCTGTGCACCCTTATAACTCAACAGCAGGCAGAATGTGTTGAGCTCTGCGATGCGGCATTTATGGAAGCGACAAACCTGCACGGCCCGTCGGGGCGGAAGTACGCGGTCACGGACCATCTGTTTTTCAAGCTCCAAGGCCCAACGCAAGCTTCGCTGAAAGAGACCGCTCGCATCGTGCAGGAGGTCGCGAAGAAGCATGGCGGGTCGAGCTTCAAAGTGGCCAAAAACGACGAAGAGGCGGAGGACATGTGGGCGGATCGCAAGAATGCTCATTACTCCAGCTTGTTGTGGGGAGGTGAGGGGACGAAGGCGTGGGCGACGGATGTTTGGTCAGTGTCTGATGGATTCTATCTGCTTGCGCCTCATGGGATGCATGTTATCTGTCTGCAGTGTCCCGATCTCAAAGCTGCCAGAGTTGGTGTATGAAACGCAAAAAGATATCGAGCGGTCAGGGATCAAGGGCCCTATCGTTGGGCACGCAGGCGACGGTACAGATATGGCTATGGTACTAAAGCGCTCGCTGACTTGTATGCGGTCCAGGCAACTTCCACAGCCTTCTATTGTTCAAGACTGATGAGGAGCTAGTCAAAGTGCGGGACCTGGTCCATCGGATGGTGGAGCGGGCCATCGCCCTGGAAGGCACTTGTAAGTAGGCGAAGCCGTATTGTATTGTACTCCCCACGCTGAAAATTTTGCTAGGCACCGGCGAGCACGGCGTCGGTATAGGGAAGAGGGAATTTTTGTACGAGGAGCTGGGCGAGGGCACGGTGGAACTCATGAAGAAAATCAAGAAGACGGTTGATCCTTTGAACCTGTTCAACCCGGGGAAGGTGACTGATCATTCGTTTCGAATCGCGCTTCCCATTCACGTTTTTGACAGCTATATCCTGATGCACCCAAGAGCAAGTCATCTTCCGGAGATGGTCATTGATAGCTATGGCACGTTTGTATACCATTATACTCCCGTCACTATCTACAGACCCCGTGCCCGTGGCACCGTATATTCAGTACTGCGAATACGTAACGATCGATCATCTATACAGTAAACGAAATATTGGATAGCAACGAATTCTGCGCCAGCTGGAGTCCTCCATCTACATCTCCTGCATGATAAAGGTGACCATACCGAGATCCTCCAATTTGTACCGCTTCGAAACTAAATGAAACCCGACGTAGTTGTTACTGAACTCTGAGAACATGTCGTAGGCCTGCTTGTGCGGCCTCAAGGTGTCAAGGATACGGCGACGGGCGGCTAGTAGATCGTCAGCTAGCTCCTGAAGCACGGCAGTTGGGCGGATGCCGCGAGAGCGGGCTAGCGAGAAAACATAGTTAACTACGTCTCCCTGCAGCGTCTCTTTGTAGAACGAAAAGAGATCGCTGTCCTGAACGTAAGCTCCAATTGGAAAGCTGACCGCTTGACAACTCACTTCACATAGTTGAGGAAGAACGCTAGATCGGGCATGGCCGGTAGGTAAACGTTGAGCGGGATGTCGCGAGAAAAGATGAAGAGGGAGAAGGCTTCCGCTGCACCGCTGTAAACTCGGGACCATTCGGGATATCGAGACGCACTGGCGGGAAGCTAGCAGACGACAGTGAGGAGTATGGTATACATCGACTTTGCAGGACGCACCGTAATACCCTTTAACTCGTGGTCAAGGCTTGGGGCTATGATGAAGTTCAACGTCGACGTCAAGAATACGTTGCTTGCCACGATATTGACGGGGGCATCCGCAAACAGGGACGCGGCATGCTCCAGGATGGGATGCCTCTGCGGCTGGCCTTTAATCAAGCGGCCACAGAATTCCATCCAGGCGTCCGGCTCATGCTCGAACATGTCGTCGACATGGACCAAGAAAGCGGTGTACAAGGTGATGTAGAGCTTCACCTCCTCGTCCAAACGGTGTGCGTAGCCGATGTACGCAAGCTCAGCGCCCACCGGAATAGCCTTGCGTAGCGGGTTGTCCTCCGCGACGATGTATCCTCGGGAGACAGCCACGTCCATACAGGCTTCTGTCAATGCGCTCATCTTGTCGAAAATGTCGGAAGTGGTGTTGACATATCCGAACCGGTGAAGAAAATCTTTGAAAACATGCGTGATCTCAGCATGCGAGACCTGTCGATAGTGTGGTGTCAAAGGCCGGGAGCAGACTGAGATGTGGGAATGGAAGCTAACCGTTTCTTCACGCAAAGGACTCTCGCTAGCGAATGACTATCAGCTTGCATAGATACTTCGCAGCGGCGACAGACTCACAGTCGCTCATTATCAAGCAGGGGTGTTGTTTCTAGGGGTATATCCCGTGCTCCCCCTGGAGCCTTGGAAAATGTAGCAGGGGCGGCTGAGGACATCTAGGAGATGTGATTTGAAGAAAGCGAGCCTGTGACTGCAGGACTGAGCCATCCCAAGGCCTGATCTATATAGCTCTAGCATCATATAAATCAGTCGCCGCTAGACAGGAAACACATTCTCCAAAGGCTGGTCGTATACCTAAGTCATTGTGACCTTCGTCGGCGGAATGTGTCCCCGCCTTGACTGACATCTTCCCAGCGCTTGCTACAGTACATGTCCATGAGCTCGGTATAAACGACCGCGATACCCGGTCTTGTTGACAGATGCTGCACGGACGTAAAATGTTGTACCACCTTTGGGACGTATTTTCCCTAAGGCTTTATTTGTCCTCTAGTTGGCCAAATAGAATCTTTCTCTGTTCACTGACCGATACGGCACCCCACAAGCTTCGCGTAGCTCGTGAAGCCGTCTCCTTAGCCAAGCCCGGAACGCCTCAATTCGCCATCTGGTTGAGCGAAGAAAAACGTTGAAGCGAATCCAACCACAAAGCGGTCCAGCGCTCTGATTTCGGCTGAAGTAGAAATCTATGAAGGACCCATCAAAAGGAATCCCCGCGGAGGTTTCGTGACCAGGGAGAAGCCAGCGATGTTGACGGACGTCAGACGGCTTCTCCAGGGTTCAAAGAGTTTCCGGCGCCATCTAGAAAGTTTAAGCAGATAGAGCGCGCGTATGCCAAGACCAGTTTCAGCTCACTCGTGCAGCGTCCTTCTGCCACAGTCCTATCGAAGACTAGAAGAGAGGATCGCGGACGACTCCAATACACAAACGAGGCATGCACAAAGTCGGATTTTGGTGACTGACGGCGCTGTTCTAACTTGAGACAGACATGACCTGATAGACTGCCTGCATTAACGATGACAAAGGAAACCGGTCATACAACTTCGCAATAACTGTAATGTCTTCAACGGTACATTGGATGTGCATACTTGCGATACCTCTTCTATGCTATAGCCGTGATAGTGCCTAAGCTGACCGCCTGCCGTTCCAAGACCACGACGTGAGAAGCTGCCTCTGGACCGAGAAACGACATGGTACGTACGAGTTCTTGAATCGTGCCTGCTCTTCGCGTCACAGGTTCAGTTCGTCCAACCTGTACCGCTTCGACGCGGTGTGGAATTCGACGTAGCCTTGGCTATACCGTTGGTACATGTCGTATGCGTCCTTGTGGGGCTTCAGCGTTTCAAGAGCACGATGATGAGCCGCTATGGCATCCTCCGTAATCTCGCGAAGCGTGACGGAATGATGCACGTTGCGGCATTTGGCAAGTGAGTGAACGTGGTTGATCGTTTCTGCCCCCATTTCCTCCTTGTAGAAGGACAAAACATCGCTGTCCGGTGGTCAGCTTTGGCAGCGTATCGATTATTGACCGACAGTACTCACTTCCCGTAATTCGTGAAAATCATGATATCCGGAATGGATTGCAGAAAGTTACCCAGCGGTACATCTTTCGAGAAAATAAAGAGAGAGTATGCTTCCGCGGCTCCGCACATAATGCGTCCCCACCCTGGGTAGCGCACAGCGCTTTTCTCGAGCTAAGAATATTTATATAAACAGAAAGCGGAGACCAGAGCTCACAGGGAACTTACCTGCGCTCCCTTCAACGTGTACTCGAACGACAGAGCCGTGACGAGGTTCAGTGTTGATGTAATGATCAAATTGGTTGAGACCGTATTGAAGTAACGGGGCGTGTCCCGAAGGAAAGTCGCAAGATGGTCCAGGATCCAGTGTTTCTGCGGCTGACCCATCATGAATCGACCGTTGAATTCTTGAACAGCGAGAATGTCATTCTCGAACATGTCGTCGCAATAGATCAGAAAGGCCGTGTAAAGGGTAACATAGAGCTGCACATTCTCGTCCGGGTGGTGGGCGTATCCGATGTATCCCATGGCCACTCCCGCGGGGATAAACTTGCGGAAGGAGTCGTCTTCTGGCGTGATGTATCCTCTGGAAACGGACACGGCTTCACAGGCTGCTATCAAGCTGGAGAGTCGGTCCGTGTCCGTCTCCGGATATACCAAGTTGCATCGACGGAGGAAATCTTGGACCAGATTGGCTATATCGGATTTCGCGATCTGCAAAATCCATGATCAGCAACTCGAAGCGGATGCACACAGAGGTTTAATCGAGGTCTACCTTTTCACCGGTGTAATGCCTACTCCTGCAGCGTAAATCAAGTCAACAAATTTGCCATGATTGGGGAGTAGTAGTGAGCAGACCGATGACCATCGTGATTCTGAGCATTGGGGCTCATCTGCGTCACTTTCTCTGCGATAGAGCCGGCCAAGCCGTCCGTCAAGCGGTGGAACGATGGCGAAGTCATAGAGGAAGCTGTTTTGCTCAGAGATAGACGATAGGAAATGCTGGTGAATGGCGATGCTCTCTACTCAGCTTGCAGTCAGTTTATATACCTTGAGGGGCGTAGTTGAATCGAGGGAGTCGGAGGCTTATGCTCACCCAAATGTAAAAATTCTGACCAACGCGAACGTCCTGAGGCGTGGCCTACAGCGTCGAAGCAATTGCCGTAACGTCTGGGTGATGATTTAAACACGCAAGCATGGTAACATTATGCTCGATGCCTGTAGTATTGGGGTCGTCCCATGTTCATTTCTAACGATCGCAATAAGCCGGTGCTGATGCAGGCTGTGGAGCCCTTCATTCACGGAAACCCATGAGAGAGACCTGAACTCTCAGGTGAGCAACGGGAGCAGCACGACATTCCTGATACCGGAAGTTTACGAGTTGAACTGGTTTTCAGCCCGCTTGGAAGACGCATTGAATCTGGTCGTTCCTAATTTAGGACCGCCCCTTGCTTCAACCAATTGAGGGACAGACGATTTTAAGAGATCCAGATGGGAATCGCCATTGATAGCTGCTCGTCTTACCTCACACTTTGCGAGGGTAGCAGAAAAAGATATCTGCCGACTATTTGGTCGATGAGAGATACAACATCGGGGTCAATGAAAACTTTCAAGCAGCCGCACCGTGTGTTTCCGAAACACGGGGTCAACGCTGTGCATATCGAGGAGTCATCATTCCAGCTTCATGATGGCATTGCTCAGAAAGACCTACCATATTCTGTAGATGACTCCGCGAAGCATGACATGTCCTGTAATAGAACGATCAGATCTATTCTTGAAGAATGACAGCCTTCGCAGTCGGCTGTGTTTCACCATCGCGCAGTGTGCGTCATGAACATTGAGATGAATGCATCTGCAAATCCCAGCTTGGTCTCGCGGTTTGCTGGCGGGCTTCAACATTACCGAAATCATCGGGCGACAGTTTCCTCCCAAGGATCAGCTGTCAGAGACGTGGGTAGCTGGAGGATGATAACCGGTGGACAATACTGAGCCCGAGTGGAGGAAGTTTACTGTAAACGCTCAGCCGGGCCGGGCCACGAGAACGGACCATGTCCCCAGGACCTGGACAATTTCCTGAATTGTTCAGTGCTGTCATGAAAGCTACCAATGCAGCGTATGAGGAAATGACTTCAAAGGCCAAATGACGTACATATCTTATCAAAGGAAAACAGCATTCCCAGACATCATGCTACAGATTTTGCTACATGAACAGCAGGAAAGGATACAACGTGCGCGTGTTACACCGTGCTCTCTACCGCGCGGCCTCGACGGGCTGCGCGCCACGCGTCATCGCCGCGCCCATCGCCTGCGTGCGAATTGAAAGGCCGCGCGTCTTCTCGATGACGGACTGGTATATCGGGAGGGGCGGGCGGTTGATCTCAATGACGTTCTGCAGGGAAGCGCCAAGTCAGCACACCGCGGCGTACAGAACGCGGGGAAGCGCACCTTCTCCAGGTCAATTTTGGCGTCGGCGCCCATGCGCGTTTCCCGGATGAGGTTGACAATCCACTTCTCGCCCTCGTCGCGTGAGAGGTTCAGGCGCTCCGAAAGATCGCTGCGTGGCAGCCACCATTTTCAGCGATACAGAAAGGCACGGTGTCGCGGAAAAAAACGCACCCGATATCGATCCGTTGGTGGATGCGGCAGTACGCCTCGCTGATGAGGTACCGCGCGTTATCCAAGAACTCCTCCTTGAACTCGTTCAGGAAGAAGTCGTCGCCGACCACGCGCTCCGCGACCTGCAGCTCGCGCTGCGCCGCCTCGAAGTCGAACTCGACGTACAGCTCTTTGAGGAAGCGCGTGATGGGGTCCGAGTACTGGTACTCCTCCATCTGCACGATCTTCACGAGCTCACGGATCGCGTAGCGCACGCGTGAGCTGACGGGCGTCCCGCCCGGGGTCGTCTGCTGTGCCTTCCGCGACAGCACGGCGGCGACAGCGAGATAGCGGAGGATCCAGGGGCATGCAGACTGGACAGTGTTGAGATACGCGGGCGCGAGGAAAGTGTCGAGGAGCAGTGTGCGGCCGCTCTCGTGGTTGAAGTAGACGAAGAGCGACCAGTGGATCAGCCAGGTGCGTGAGTGGAGTGAGGCGAGGGACTCGGCAGGGGAGTTCAGGAGGGGGGCAGACGCGGCGCGGGCATCGATTGATTCCCGGAGGGTGTTGAGCTCCTCTAGGGCGACGTCCCACTTTCCGGTAAGAATGTCCGATGCGAGCTTGCCCCAGTGGGCGGAAGTGTTGAGATCGGTGTCTGTCGACAGGACACGGAAATGGTAGAGGTAGTCGGCAGCGCCTGAATAGTTGCCATAAGTATATTGGAACTGGCCGAAGTTGTAGAGAGCGGTTATTTGCTCGAGAGTAAGCTGTGAAAAAGTCAGATGATAGGCAACAGATCGAGAAAGACAGTCACGCACGCCATAATTGTCCTTCAGATACTGAAGATTTTGGTTCTTGTCCTGTCGGAGCGCTTGCGCAACATCAGGATTTTCGATCACGTCCAAGACAGCCTGAGCCTCCTGCTGAAGATGTTCGTTCGTGGAGACGGCCTTCTCCCTCTTGTTCCCGAATTCTGCGGCGCATCGATGTTTATCAAGAGCCTTGCAGTTCGGAAAGGTAATATGACGTACCTTCTGGAACCTCCTCGTCCGGATGAAGCTGCTCGAATAGGTTGATGGCATAGTCCACCATGTTTGTCCCCTTTGCAAGCTCATATTGTGCGGCCTGGACCTCCTCGACCGGGAAAAGATTGGTCTCGACAAGATGGGCGAGTAATGGGAAGGCAAAATGCCTGTCGAGATATGGAATTATCGTTCTTGTGAGGTCGTATTCCGTCATTTTGAAAAGAGATAGAAGGGAGACGGAGGATACGAAGGACCAGGAAAGCAGCAGCCACTGCACTGGAAATTTCGTGCCACGTGCTCTCAAGCAAATCGGGCAATCGCCCGGCACCGCAACAGCGCGTCGCAGCGACCGCTCCCCCACCTTCCTCTCCGCCATCGCCGTACACGATGACCACAATCACTAGAAATTTGCCTGAATTCGTGAAGGATCTTGGCGTATACATTGTCGGCGAGGTGAGCTATGCAGTTTTTTCCCTGTCACTTTTTTCTGACATCTTGTAGAAATGCTACGTGTCCCTGGTCGAGAACCTCAATATTGAGGATGTCGAGTGTCTCAAATACTCCCTTTCAAAGGGTCTCGGCATTGGCATTGTCCTCGGAGGATCCATCATGAAAGTACCCCAACTGCTACTAAGTGCGTGCCAAACCCTCCTTCAGTGAAGCGTTTTCTGATATCTTCCTGCAGTTCTCAACGGTCGCTCCGCGCGTGGTCTCTCTTTACCAGCCTACGTCCTCGAGACGCTGGCCTACGCAATTACAACCGCCTACTCGTGGCGTAATGGGTTCCCGTTCTCGACATACGGCGAGAACCTCTTCCTGACGATCCAGAACATCGTCATCACCCTCCTCATAATATACTACTCCCCCGCACAACGCGTGATAACGTCCGCACCCAACAAATCGGGCCAGCTTCTCGGCATGACATTCTTCATGCTCGCAGGCTCCTTCGCACTCCTCTTCACGCCCCCGCCCGCCCTCGCGCTCCTCCAGCTCGCCACGCTGCCTCTTTCCCTCTTCTCCAAGCTCCCCCAGATCGCACAGAACCAGCGCGCACGCAGCACAGGCCAGCTCTCCGTGTTCGCCGTGCTCGCGCAGATCGGCGGATGCGCCGCGCGCCTCTTCACCACCTCGCAGGAGGTCGGCGACACCGTGCTCTCCGCGGGCTTCGCGCTCGCGCTGCTGCTCAACCTCGTGCTCGGCATGCAGCTCTGGGGCTACTGGGGCAAGGACGCCGAGGCCGGCCTGCAGGTACACGTGGCCGAGGAGAAGACTGCGGAGAAGGAGCAGTACAGGCCCGAGTCCCGCGTGGACATTGTCGTACCGCCACAGTCGCCTGCACCGTACGCGACGTCGACGCAGCAGTCAGGGTCGTACGGAAGGAAGTGGGCGAGGAAGGTGGACTGATCGCCGTGGAATTTGTGTCTAGATTTATTCTGCTGCCTGTGTCGTCGATGTCTTGTTTATGTGGGGTATATAGCGATGTAATGGTTTGTGGATGCCCCCTTATCCATCCAATGCACAGTATCTTAGCTCTGTGCGATGTTACGACCGAGGCCTTAACGTTCTCAAGGCCGAGAGCCAGGTAGCTGGTTCCATCATCTGCGATCTCCGCAGGATGCTAACGAACCCGGTAGCCGCCAGCTACGCTACGTAGTGCACTTACGCGTCCAATAAATAATCTCTCAACAATAATGAGCATCCTTGTTCTGTTCCACTCTGATCGCTACCCGAGCGTTCTGGTGTTCCGAACCCCGAATCGAACCTGGCCATGGATTCGTCGTTATTTCGAGGCATCGACGTGCAGCGAGGTTTCCATTACCAGTATTATCACGCACCCGCACAGCCCGGCCGGCCAACCCTACTCCTCTTGCACGGCTTCCCATCCAACGCGTACGAATGGCGCCGCCAGGTCGCGTATTTCCAACCGAAGGGATACGGCATCCTCGCGCCCGATTTGCTAGGAGCGGGCAAGACGTCACGGCCACTGGATCTGCACCACTGGCGTACCAACCTTATGGCCGCAGACATCATCGAAATCCTCGATGCGGAGGGCCTGGACAAAGTCATCGGGATCAGCCACGACTGGTGAGGATCGAGCCTCGCCAGTGACAGACATACGTATGCTGACATGGGTCGAAAATCACAGGGGCTCGCAGCTACTGTCGCGCCTTGCGATCTTGTATTCTGGACGTTTCCTCGCGTTCGGCTGGTTGGGACTCCCCTTTATGGAACCGCGGACCGAGCCATTTGTCCTCGAGGAGGTCATGGCACAGGTCAAACAGATCTTGGGCTACGAAGGGTATGCCTACTGGGAATTTTTTGTGAGCGAGGATGCAGCGGAAATCATCGAAAAGAACGTACGTCTCCCCTCAAAACGGGTATGTCGGCCATCTGACTGAAACGCGATTAGATCGAAAGCTTCATCCAGCTGCTTTACCCTAAAGATCCGAAGTGGTGGGTGGAGTACCTAGGGACGCCGGGTAAGACGGCGGAGTGGATGGAGTTGAACACCAGGCCTGGCTATCCAGACTATCTGACGAAGGATGTGGGTAGCCCTCTCAAGTCTGGTTTTAAACGTGCCATGACAGACGGTCTATCCTGCAGGACCTTGACAACATCTTTCGAAATCTGCGAGAGGATGGCGGCATCCGGTCGGCACTGAACTGGTACCACGCGGCGATGCAAGATATAGACCTTGATGATAACCGCAGTGAGTAGCAGTCGTCATTGACAAATGCGATACTCACGCTGCTTGGACGCGCCAGAACTCGACAAGGCAGAATGGAAGATCAAGCAACCAAATTTCTTCGCTGTAGCACTCAGAGATTGTATCTGCACGCCTTTGCTAGGCAGAGCGGCGGTGGCTCAGTACTGCCCTGTCACCAAATCGGTGGAGTTCGATACAGGCCATTGGCCGCAGCTCGAGGCTGCGGACGATGTCAACCGTGAGCTAGAACTCTGGTTCGAGTCTCTAGAAACATAGTTAGGATCGTTGTACATCTTACGCATAAGTCGTGCACTGCCTGCATGTCGCTGTCTGTCCACGTCAATTCGAATTTCTTATGCATTCCAAAAGGATGAGTAGAATAAATCCAGAATCAGCAAGAGCGATGGCGTCGCGGTTCTCATACCTTCCATCCCAGTCCATTCGATGCCACTCCGCGGTCTGTGGCTCTGAGATCTTCAAAGGACCACATCAAAGCCAGGTCAGTTGCGGACTGGAGTCAAAGCACCTCAAAGCGTCGGCTGTAGACGTAAATCAGAGATATGAGATGCCCACACGTGCCGAACACGTCCTCGTGCCCGCCACGCTCTGACAGGCGCGCCATTGTCCACTTGCTCGCCTGTCCCTGAGTCCACAAGACGCTGACTCGGATGCGAAAGCACCGCACGCGTGGGCTCCGAACAATGGTATCCTGCAAAGCGCACAATATCTGAGAAACGGTTAGCCCGGCCATGCGCTTTGAGGCCGCTATTGTGCAGACGGCTATATAGCACGCACCCGCGGCCCAGCTCACCTATCGATTTTCGAGCTATCTTCACCCTAGAAACCTCCTCTGTCCATACAGACAACCATGGCCTACACCCCCGGCCGCGAACGCTACCTCTTCCAAGAATTCGCGCGCGACCCGAACGGCGCCGTCCTCCGCAAAGAAGACTGCCCGCGCGGCGTCCGCACACCCAACGACATCATCTGGGGCCACCGCCTCGACGACTTCTTCTGGATCAAGCGCATCCCGGGCGTCAACTCCATGACGACGTGGTCGCGCAGCATGATCGTCGAGTACCACCGCGCGCACCCGGAGGAGCACCCCGGCTGGCTCGCGGAGGAGGGCGCGCTGTGGGAGAGCGTGCGTCCGCGTGCGCAGCGGCCGTGGCCGCTGCTCAAGCTGCCGAAGAAGCTGAATGTGAAGGGGAAGACGCCGTTGAATGCGGTGGATGAGGGGTCGGACCATGAAGACGACGGGTCGTATGAGGTCGTGCAGGATGCGTGGGACGCGGAGGACGAGCGCGGGCCGAAGGGGTTTGGGGATCCGTGGGCGAGCGATCCCGAGGTGCCCAAGACGGGGACGGTGGTCGAGCCGTCGGCGAAGAAGGCGTCCGCGCCGGCGTCCATCAATCCGTTTACGCTGGAGGGGATCCCGAAGCTGGAGCAGTTCATCCCGGAGGAGTATTTCCCGGACTACATCCTCGTCCACGACCCAGCTGACATCTGCTCCGGCCTTCCGCGCAAGATGTCCGTCAAGCCAGACTCTACAGGCGGCGACGACACGGAGAACGACAGCGAAGGCGAGGACCAGGACGTTGACATGGCCGATGCCACCAAAGAAACGGCGGAACCACCCAAGAAAGACGACGCAACGTACCCTGCCGCCGCCCCGAAGCGCTACAAGCGCATGTTCCCCACCCCCGACGCCAAGCCCAGCGCAGACTCGAGCAAGCCCAACGTCGCGCACGTCTACGTGACGCCGCAGGGCGCGATGGGCGAGGGTCACCACTCCTACGTCTACCGCGCGTCGCTGCGCCTCCCACACCCGCTCAGCGCGCGCTCGCCCAACAAGCACGTCACCACCGCGCTGAAGGTCGCAATGCCGCGCGCGAGCGCGCGCGCGTTGCTCGAGAACGAGGCGGAGACGTACAACGCGTTCCCGAAGCACATGATGGAGGACTGGTGCGGCTACAACCTAGTCACGCCCACGCAGTGCGTCTCTCGCCGTCTTCCTGTCCGTGTGCATTGCTGATTGGGTGTCCAGCGGATTTCCGGTGCCCGCGACGGCGGTCGTGCCGAAGTTCTACGGGTACTATGTCCCCGATTTTGAGGTGCCCGAGCCAGAGAAACAGGAGGAGAGCAGAAGCAACGGCCAGTACGACTACGAGGGCTCGCGCAACGACCGCGACACCCGCCCGAGTCCAATCTTGCTCATGGAGGAATGCGGCATGCCCATCCAGCCGAAGAACTTCTCCCTCGATGACAAGTAAGCGCACCTTCACGCGCTTCCTCAGTGCTGCAGCTGACGATGGCGCGACGCAGGACGGAGATCTTCTCGCTCCTCATCCGGCTGCACTTCGAGGGCATCGTGCAGAACTCGTTCTTCACGCGCAACATCCTGATGCAGCCCGGTCCGCTGACGCGGCCGCCCGCGGAGCGCACGCTGAAGCGCCCGAGCTTCCGCGTCATCGACTTTGGGCGTGCAGAGCGGTGGGAGGACATGGCGAAGGGGGTGCGGGAGGCCGCGGAGAGAAGCGTGCAGCGCGAGGCTGAGAGGAACAAAGAGAATGTGGCAGCCGACGGGGGAGAGGCGGTGGACGGAGACAGCGGTAGGAATAAGGAGGCGGATGGAAAGAAGAAGGACGATCCTGTGGAGAAGGCGCTGGATGACCTCGGGACCAAGTGGTGGCAGACGAGAGAGCAGGAGAAGAACTTAGCCCGGAGCGAACTTGGGATTGAGGCATTTGGGCCCATGTAATGCGATGGGGAGAACGCTTGCCATATCTTCTTGTCCACAGAGGTTGTCTGTACTATAGTTTACTACCTGTAGAGTAAGATTTTGTAGAGCAATGGTAAGTTCCCTGTCAGCATGTAATTAGACTCGAATCAAGTCGTCAGTATCCCAGACTCTTTGCCATTGAGTCATGTACCTGTACCCAGCAAAGTCATAAAGAGAAAAATCGATGGGAAGACGTCTTTGAATGCCTGCAGTCGACCAGACAAGAGCTGAAAGACAAACCCTTTCAGACGCGTCGAAATACTGTACGCTGCCGGCAACACGGGCTGCCCCTTGCCGCCCTTCTTGTCCTCGACAAGATCTTTCCTGCAAGCCGGCGCCGGCGCCAGATGATCCTCGTTGCTGACTGGCTGACCCCGCTCAATCCAGCTGAGCGCTGACCTCAGATGCGGAGCTGTCTTCGTCAGCACGCGCTAGCGCCGTGCCCGCGAGAGCACCCACTCGACGCCGCCGCGCCTCGGTCAGCAGCGCCCTCGACGCTCGTCGCCAGCCGACGCCGCCTGAATGATGCATCGGTCGACGACGGCTTCCCCGTATTGAACGGTGTACATCCGTGGTCGCGGGAAGTCCAACTAGAGAGCGCATCGCATCTCGTCCCATGCTCAGCGCACCATCGTATTCTTGATTGGGAAGCTGCCTAGTCCGCACGACGAATGTGGCTGGAGCCGACCGCCCTGCCCTCGAGGGCGTCGGCACCATTTGGTCCCGTTCTGTGTTCCATGACGTTCTTCACTCGTTCTCCTACCTTTTTGATTTTCTGCGGCACCAATACCACACCAAACGAGTCAGACCGCCGGGCCGACGATCACCCGCCGCGTCGGGCGATGTGGGTACTCTAATGGACCCAGCGGGCATACGCATACGCGTCCAGATCCAGCAGGCGCGATACCGATGGCGCGTCGATGTCGCAGGGCAGGTCCGCGAAACACACCACTGACACATTTTCTCGCCTGCATTGGTAAGGGAATGGCTCATCGATGCGGGGGAGTATAAAGAGCAGGGTGCTCGTTGCCCTCCTCCTCCTCATCCTCTACAACTCTTGATCTCTCAGACTTAACAACCAACACCCGCACTAGATATGCCAGCAGTCGCAGCACCAGCAAAGGTCCTCGTCACGGGCGCGAACGGATTCGTCGCCGTCTGGGTCGTGCGCACGCTCCTCGAGGAGGGCTATTCCGTGCGCGGCACCGTGCGCTCCGCGAAGAAGGGAGAACATGTACGCGAGCTGTTCGCGTCGTACGGCGACAAGCTCGAGCTCGTCGTCGTCCCGGACATCACGAAGGCAGGTCTTCAATACCTTATATTTCGAGGAAGTGTGCTGATGAGCTCTGCTGCGTGCAGGAAGGCGCGTTTGACGAGGCGGTCAAAGACATCGACGTCGTCGAGCACACTGCATCTCCCTGGACCTACACCGCATCCGAGCCAGACCGTGAGTATATGCCTTCGGCTTATCCTTCGCACCCACCGACCGCCCCACAGACTTCATCGCCCCCGCCTTAAAAGGCACCATCGGCGTCCTTGAGTCGATCCGCAAACACGCGCCGACCGTCAAGCGCGTCATCATCACCGCATCGATGGCGTCCGTATTCGAGTCGTACGGCAAGACGGAGCCAGTGATCCGCTACGACGAGACGAGCTGGAACAACTCCGTCCTCGCGGAGCTCGAGAAGAACGCGCAGGGCATGCCGCCCGGGCAGTGGTACTGCGCGTCGAAGACGCTCGCCGAGAAAGGTGCGTGCGCTGCCTTCCCGAGTCGCACCCGGCTCACAGGTCCCCAGCCGCATGGGACTTCGTCAAGCAGCACAAGTCCGAGATCAACTTCGACCTGACGGTGCTCAACCCGCCGTTCGTCTACGGGGTAAGCGCGCCACACTCCCCCATTGCTCCGTATCTGACGCGCCCCGCCAGCCCGCGCTCGACGAGGCCGCCTCGCCGCAGCAGCTGAACCAGTCACTATTGGAACTGTTCAACATCGTCGTCCAGAGCGACGCGACGACTCCATACCCGGCGCACGCGAACGGCTACGTCGACGTGCGCGACGTCGCGCTCGCGCACGTCCGCGCGGCGTCGACGCCTGCCGCGGGCGGGAGCCGCTTCATCATCGCCGGCGGGACGTACCACTTCCAGGAGATCCGTGCGTCCTCCCGCTCCCGCTTCCCTCTGCCTACGCACTGATCCGACGCTGACGCGCATACAGTCGACGTGGCGAACGCGATTGACCCGCCGATCGTGCGGAGCCTCGTGAAGGGCACGCCGGGCACGGGGCGCGAGGTCTCGGCGAACTGGACGCTCGACACCCGCAAGGCGGAGCGCGTTCTCGGTATCAAGTGGCGCTCGCTGCAGGAGACGATCGCGGACACGCTTGCGGATTGGAAGCAGAAGGGCTTTGCGGCGTAGACTGCTTCATTGGTCTCCTCGCATGCGGGTGTATTTGCCTATCGGATCGATGGATACCATAGATGTATGGGTAATAGATGCGTTTCGTACATATCTTACAATCGGGCTGCCGGTATCTGCCTGCAATGTTTCCGCCTTGAATATTACCAGCCAAAGACCGGGGGCAGGCTCACTTGTGTGAAACGAATGGCAATCCCCTTTCAGGATCATGGCTTGTGTCCCTGCAACAAGTATAAAGCTCAATCAAGGCCTTCCGCTGCCAACTACGGATCGGACTGTCGCGCTGCAACAATCGGACCATCCCCGACTTACGACCACCAACAGTCCAAATAGGTCTTTCCGGAGTGCCTGTCACGAAGGCGACCGTAACCCGCGATCCGCGACCCAAGCCTTTGGGTCCTTCCTTTGCATTTCGCAGACTGCGTAATGTTGCCTGCAACTGGAGCGCCGCAGATAAATTCCACTTCCTTTCGGATCCGGTGGTGCTCGCTGCAGGATACGCTGGAGGACACGCCGGTGGACTGGAAGCAGAATTCAGGGCTTCGCGGGATGAATTCAATTGTTTGAGGCAGCCGTGTCCGTGCGTCAGTAGAATGATACCACAATCCATAGTGCATGGATAACACATTTGTCTTGTTGTCGTCTTCTGTAGCCGTCTTGTTTGCAAGTGCAGCCCTATACAAGCCGGGTGTGGCCAATGACCGACGATTGCGAAGCGGGAGAGAAACAATGTCCATTGTACAATATGAACGGAACGTCTAGAAATACATCAAGATGGCGCAAAACACGTAGCGACGTCGGCGCGCAAATCACGAAGGCCCAACCCGATTCCGCTGCAGCGTGACCGGCTTCCCGCCGCCGCCGCCCCCACCCGCAGACCCGCCGCCCGCCGCGCCCCCGTCCGCCGGCTTGAGCCTCTTCGCGAGCGAGTCCGGCGCGGGCCCGTCTCCCTCCTCGCGCGCGCGCTTCCCAGCAGCACCCATGATGTTCACGCCGCCCGCAGCACTTGTCGACGCGCCAGCAGCAGCAGCACCCGTACCCGCACCCGCACCCGCGGGCGCCGCGCCGCGTATGTGGATGCCGCCGCGCGCCGCGCCGCGTCCGCGGCCTCTGCCAGGTTGCGGCGCCGATATTGCGGCGCCCGCGGCCCCTCTACCTGGTGCGCCGCCGCGTCCACCACGACCGCCGCGTGCGCCAGGGTGCGCACCCGCTGCAGGCTGAGCCCCTGTCACGCTCGGCTGCGCAGCTGCCCCAGTGGGCGTCGTGGGCGTCGCAGGCTTCTCTTCCTGTGTCGGCGAGCCCGCCTTCGTGAGCTCCTCGAGCTGCTGCTCGAGCTGCTTGATGCGCGCATTGAGCTTCACGATCTGGCTGTCCTTGATCTTGAGCTTCATGCTCGCCTCCATGCGCCCGTTGTCCATCGCCTTCGCGACCTCCTGCTCGTGGCTCGCCCGCAGCTCCGCCTCGCGCGCCGCGATCGCCGCGTCGATGCTGGCCTGATCGCCCGCGCTCGGAGGCGCGGCGCCCTTCGCTTTGGCGGCGGCGGTGGCCTGCAGCTCTTCTTGGTGCTGGGCTTTGAGCCGCTCTTCGAGTTTGCGGAGCTCCTCGGCGTGCTGCTTGACGAGGTCTGCAGTGGCCGCAGCATCGGCGGATGTGCTTTGGATCTCGCTGGCCGCTTTTTCAACTGCCGCCTTGACGGCCGCCTCGTGCTCCTCGACAAGCCGCTGACGAGCCTGCTGCTGCTCATGTAGCCTGGCTTGGAATTTGTCCTAGAGATAAGACACCGTTAGCAAGCAGCTCTGAACGGGCGATGGACGCGCTTACGTTGGACATTTTGAGGCTCCGAACCTCCTCTTTCAGCTTGGCAGATTCCTGCTTCGCAGACTGGAAATTGCCGTGAGTGTGGGTGAAAGACGAGCCATCTTCGAGGACGTACCTGAACGGTTGCAAGCGCTTCGTTGCGGGATTTGAGCAGCTCGGCCTTCTCAGCCTCCCACTGACTAGAGTCCGGCGCAGGAGCAGCGCCAGGAGCCTGCTTCAACGACTCCATTTCGGCCAGCAGCTTGTCCCTCTCCTCCGAGAGCGACGCCTGTTACAGAAATGAGCATTATCTTCATATAGCCGACCGCTGTACTCACAATCTTGGCTTCCAGCTCCGACGTGTCGACGACGGGCGCAGGGGCCTCCTTCGCCTTCTCGCTCTGCAGCGCATCCTCAAGCGCGGCCTTCTCCTGCCTGAGCTTCTCGACCTCCTGCTCCGAGCCCTGCATGCTCGCAGCACCCGCCGCCTTCTCCGCCTGCAGCGCATCGCGCTCGGCCGTGACCGTGCCAAGCTTCGCCTCGGCCTCCTCGACCTTCGCCTTCATCGCCGCCATGTCCGTGTTGAACGTCTCCATCCGCTGGCGGAAGACGCGGATGTTCTTGACGCCGATCTCCTTGTTGCTCTGCAGCGCTTTGTTCAGGTCTTCGATCTTCTGGTTCAGAGTCTGCACCTCCTGCGCCTTGCCCGACGCGGCGCTCTCCATCGCGGCCTTCTCGGATTGCACGCGTTCGATGGTCTCCTTCAGGGCCTGGACCTCTGAAGGATCAATGCGATCGTACTGTGTGTCAACACCATAAGTACTTTATCTGCAAACCGGTACCACGGCAAGCCCTCACCTTGCTGAGCAGCTGCGTGTTGCGCGCCTGCCACCGTGAGCTCTCCTCCTGCAAGCGCGCAACGTCCCTGTTCCGCGCCTCAAGCTCGGCCTTCGCGACGCGCGCCTCCTCGCGCAGCGGCTCCAGCTCCGCGCTGAGGGTCTTCACTTTGCCGTCGAGCTCGCGCGCACGCTTGGCGTGCGCCTCGGAGTCAACGCGCAGCGTGGCGTTGCTCTCGCGGAGGATCGTGAGCTGATTGATCTTCTCGACGAGGTCGGCGTGCTGGGCGTCCGTCGCTGCAGCGGCGACGGCGCGTTCTCGTTCCTGCGGAGACGGCGGCGATGAGTTACTGCATGCCTCCTCAAGCACAACACAGAACGTACCTCCGAAAGGGCTGTCTTGGTCTGCTCCAGGTCCTGCGTGAGACGGCTGATCTGCGTCCGGAGGCGGCCGTTCTCGGTCTTGCTGAGGTCAAGCTGCATCTGCAAAATCTCCTTCTCTCTCCGGAGGTAGCCAATAACGGCGCGCAGCTCCGACAGCTTCGCATCGTCTGTCGGTTCGGCTTCGCCAGAAATGACACCCGTAGCATCTGCGGCCTGTCGAATGCGGGCAGCCTGCGAAGTGACTGACTCCAGGTGCTGATGGAGCATGTTGTTCTGCTCAGTGAGTTCCTTGGACCTGCACAATGTCAGCGTATACATGGTGAAGCGTGCATGAGCTCTGCTTACCTCGCAGTCAAGTCGGCCATCTCTTTCTCGAGAGCTTGTCGCTGTTGAGTCCAGCTGGCTTCGGAAGACGCAAGTTGGGCTTTGGCGGTTTCCGCGGCGACCAGGTTGTTACGGGTTGATGACTGTACTTCAGCCAGTTTCTGACGCAGCTCGTCGATTGTCCTGATCGACTCCGCATGGGCCAGCACCGTTTGGTTATACTTCTCTTCCACAGCCTTCAAAAAGGGATATGGTCATCACATGCAAACCTATCCAAGAGCAACAACACATACCTTGACCCGCTCTTCCTGTTCTCGAACGGCGGATTCGCGGGATGTGCGATCCTCGGCGAAGCTCTTCTCGGAGGTCGTGAGATCGATGATAGTTGCCTCCAGATCCTTCCTGTCGCTCGTCCAAGCCTCTCGCTCTTCCTCGAGTTTGCGCGCCATCTCCGCCAGAGCGTCCCGAGACTGGTTCGACTCGGCCTCAGCAGATTGCACACGCGCTTGGAGACCTGCGACGTTCGACTACGACAATGAATTAGACCCACTAATTTAATGAGATGATAGAAAAAGCCAACCTCATGCTTCGTGATCTCAGCATCCATCGACGCCTTGTACTCGTCATAGCTGGCATTGAGAGTCGAGAGTGCCTCCTCGTTGGCTTGGCTGATCTCTTGGAATTGCTGCGCGTGATTGCGCGCATTCGCAAGGTCAACTTCCGCGACTTTGAGAGCGCCACTGGGAGCGTAGAAGGTCAATCTTGTGGAACCTCGGACATTGTGAAATAGCTTACCGAAGATCGGCAATCTCTGCTTCAAGCTGTTGTTCACGGCTCATGCCATCAGTGACTGCAGGCTGGGAGACACCGTTTAACGATGAAGGCCGGCGTTCGTAGACCGAGAGTTTCTCTTCCTTCGCTTGAACCTGCTTAGACAGATCCTCGCAGCGCGCCTCGAGATGCTTCTGGCTCGTCTCAGCCTTGATGAGAGACTCGCGCGTCGATGCAAGTTCTTGGGTCTGGAATATTATCAGCGACCGGGCGAGGGCAACTGAAGAGAACACACTCACCTGCTTTTCGATGCGAGCTTGGAGATCTTTCACTTCCACGTCCTTATGCATGGTAACGTGGCGAAGCGACTCGCGCTCCTCAGACAGCTGTTTGCGGAGATCCTGACTGTTTGCAGTCGTCAGCAAAGTTCTAAAGCTTCACTGTGCAGACGTACTTCTGATTATCGAGCATCTGAATTTGGCTCTCGAGTCGCCGACGGTCGTTCTCACCAGACCGCTCAAGGTCGCTGTGCATCTTCTGGACGTTCTTCATAAGGTCCGCTAGATGAGCACGCTCGACGGAGAGGGCCTTGTTTTCCTCAGTGATGCGGTTGACAGCGTTCTAAGCGCAGACATTCAATCAAATATGAAACAAATTACCATGTTTTACTCACGTCTGAGATCTTCTTCTCCGCACGAAGATTGGCGCATTCAGTGCGCAGCTGCTCGATACGACCGTTCGCCGACATGTACTCTTCCGTGACCCGGTTGCATTCGATGTCAATGCGCGTGTACCTGTCGTATAGTTGTTGATGCCGCTTCGTCAAGTCGTCCAATTCTCGGCCCTGGATGTTGTACTGATCCTGAGCCATCAACTGGCGCTCTGACAGAAAAGAAACTACGCATCAGCTTCAGCTATTAAGGATGAGACAAAGGAGACCAACCTGTCATGAAGTCGAGCTTCGCGTTGGCTTTCGCGAGTGCCGCACCAAGTTGACCGATCTCCCTCTGAGCAGAGATAAGGTCCTCGCGTAGCCTGCTGCTGTCGACACCCGTCTCAAGCTTGTACGTCTCGAACTGGCTGTGGACCTCCGCCAACTCCTGCGCGATCTCGGAATCAGAGGGGGCTGCAGCAGAGCCGTTCGCGCGAGGCGCAGGGGGCTCGCGACGCTCATCCCGACTGCGCATCTCCTTCAGCATATCCCGTTCTTTTACGTACGCCTGTATCTTGACCTCGCTCGCGCGCTTCACGTTCTCCAGCTGCTGCTGGAGATCCTGGATCGCGTCGTGCGCCTCCTTGACAGCCTCGCTCTGCTCCTTCTGCAGCTCCTCACGGTACTCCTGCTCTTCGCGCTCCATCTTCTCGCCCATCTCCCGCACGATCTTCAGCAGCTTCTGGTTCTGCTCCTGAAGGGCTGGAATCGAGCGGAATAGCACCAGGTTGTTCGAGATGAACTCTTCCGCGTTCTCGGCCGGCTGCGTGGATAAGTCTTGCTCGAGGTCTTCGTCCGATGGGATGCTGGGATCCTGTAGACGACCGAGCTCTTTAAGAAGAACTTGGATTTGGCGTCCAAGGTCGTTGAGTTGCTGTTGGAGGAGATCGTTCTCGCGAGTGGTCTTTGTGAGCTTCTGCGATGTCTCGCGCGCCTCAAAGGAGCGTGCATCGCGCTCGTTAATCGCGTCCGCGAGTTGCGCTGAGAGCTGCTCCGCCTCGGTTTGTAGACGTTCGTACTCGGCGCGCTGCTGAGCGAGGACCGGAGCCTACATTGTTCTTCATGTGAGTACTTTTCAAAATCATACTCGAGAGAGTCACTCACCCGTTCTTCAATCTGAGCCAAAACGGCCTGCAGAGTCCGGTCCATATGGTCGGCCTCGGCGGTCTTCTGCTTGTAGGCATCCTTGAGCTGGATGAGCTCCGAGTAGACCTCAGTGAACGTCTTGCCGCCCCTCTGCACCTTGCTCGCCATCGCCACCGCGGGGCTGAGCGCCATCATACCCTCCGCGACCTGGTCACGATCCCCGCCGCGCACCGGGGTCTGTGGCATACCCCGGCCGGGCGAAGGCACGGCGTACTCACCCCGGTTGATGCTCTCCAGGACCCGCTCCATCTCGTCAACGCGTCGCTCCGCTTCGTCTGCCCTGCTGCGCTCTCTCTCGGCCTCCTGCCGCAGCTCCTCCTCGCGCCGCTCCGCCTTCTCGCCGATCCCCGCCCACTCCTTCTCGATCCCATCGACGATGTCCTTCGCCTGCGCCTCGCGCTCCTCCATCATGCTCACAAGCCTGCGCAGCCCGGCGGCTTCGGCGACGTACGTCGCCTCCTGCTCCGCGAGCCGGCCGGTGAGGTCCTGCACGCGTGCGAGGGCCTGCGCGAGCTGCTGCGCCTGGGAGCTGTGCGCGGACTGCAGCGCCTTGAGCGTGCTCTGCGTGGATGCGTGGGTCTGAACGAGCGCGTCGTGCGTCGACTGCAGCGCGGCGAGCTCGGCGTGCTTCGTGTGGCGGTACTGCGTGTACTCTTCCGCCTTCGTGGTGAGCTCGGACGTGGCGCGAGCGGCTTCGTCCTTGGCGAGCTGCAGCTGTTGGGAGAGCGAGTCGAGCTTGAACTGGGGGAGCAATCAGCGGGTGAAATAGAATTCATGGAGAGCGGTCGACTGTACCTTGGTCGAGTTCTCGGTGGAGCGCAGTTCCCTAAGTTGAGTCTCCAGAGCTTGATACTCTTGACGTGCTTGCTTGAGGCTGCCGCGAAGAGTTTGGATCTCCTCTGTAACAGATTAACATGAGCAAAAATAATATTTGAGAATGGCTGCTGCGTATGTAGACACAGCACTGCGAAAGTGCATGCCTCAATGAACATAATTTATGCTCGCTTCAAATGTATGCCTCGAATCGTGCACAAGATCAATCACATGAATCATGTAGAGCACCACGGTGGGGTTTGCACCGACATTCGCAAACCAAATCGCACACAACCGAGAAAAGGTGAAATGGGCGTAATGTAATTCTGGCATCCCCCTTGCTTCAGGGGCAGTGCTGTATCCACGACAGCTGTATGAACAAGAGGACTCACCATCTCTCTGGACACTATCCTCCTTAAGCCGACTGACAACACCGACGAGGTCACGCTTTTCGCGTTCAGTTTCCTCAACTCGTCGCTTCAAAACGTCAACCTCTGTTGAGGACGAGGACTGCGAGCTTGTCAAGTATGTGACTTGACTCTGCAAAGACGCGTTCAAAGATGCTGATACAGCAACGTCAGTATATGATGCTGGCGAACGAGGATAGGCAGCGACGTACCAAGCTCATCCCGCTCCTGCTTAACCTGCTTCAACTCCTTTTGCACGGTCTCCAGCTCCGACTCGACATCCCTCGAAGTCGACTCTTTGTCCTGCAAAAGCTGATCCAACTCCACGTCCTTCCTCTCGAGGTCCGCGCGCGTGTCTTCAAGAGACCGACTAGTGGCGTCAATAGTGGAGGCCTGCGACTGTACAATCCGGTACAACGCGATGATGGTCTCCGGCCTTGGTGTCTCCAGCGAGACTTCCGGAAGGATACTCGCCAGGTATTCCGCGTCAATGTCATCGGGGAGGGACACGGAAAGCTCGAGTTTTGAAGGGCCGGGCGTCTGGGGCTCGCTGACTTGCTCCTCGTGCTCGACTTGCTCTTGCACTTGCTGCTCTGCAGCACGAGCGAGCTGCTTGCTTTTTCGCCGAGTCTTCATGATGGACGTCAACGTCGTGGAGAGAGGAGTAAGGAGAACAACGTTGGAGTCTAAGACAGTCACCGCGCGCCGCCGGAGAGCGTGTCAGTTACGTAATCGCCATTGTTCACCCGATATTCGCTTCCTTCACTCCCCGTTCCGACCAGTTACATTTATTTGTAACTTATCATCACCCTCAGTTCGCCAACACAATATTCTTCAATTCCGAAGATAGAGCGGCAACGTGGAGAATCACTCGGTTTCCTCTCGATACCAATATTGTACGGACCAGAAGATAGTGGCCACTATGAGACCGGGGAGGCTCGAGCCTCGAGGTGAGGGTGTTGTCTCGTCAGGATGATCTGGAGGGATGGATGTGTTCGTCGAGTAAGGAAATCATTCGCTCTTCCATCTTCTGACACTCGCTAGAGAGGTAACAAACGTACCATGCATATTGTCCCATCACGCCGGACGGACAATTCACATGTTGAATATGTACGACATCAACGCCTTTTGCGTTCTTGAATACACCACCATCTGTCAGTTTCTTGTCATCTGATTTGTCTCACATCACATTGAGCTCATCATTGCCACCTTGTATGTGATGTGAACAAATGATGGTATGTCAGTTCTGGTCTACTTATCGCCCTAGCGGCCGGTTCAGTAAGAGACCGGGACAGGTTCAGTTCTCCTTGTCGAAGCTTCCTGCTGAGAAAGTGGATTCTCTTGCGGTAGGCCACAATACGAACCGGAGTTGTCGTCTAAGGGACGTGAAGGACGTGACATTCAGCGGTGTCAGTGCAATTCATAGACCTCATGCGCCCCCCTGCCCCTCTTCCCGGCTCATAAGTACGATGATAGGAAAGTCAGAACTAATACGGCCAAGACAAGCTGTCATCCAGGTTACAGATACAGTCATCTTTGGCAGTGGCAGAACCACTTTCTCAACGTTGTTGAGCTTTGATCAAAAGTCTATCTGGTAATCCTATTTCGCGGGATATGGGCCACTTGCCTCTTCCCTGAACTTGCTTTTTGGGAGTTCGTATCACCGGGCTACTCTGGCTCCGACGCCGGGCTGCGACCGTGAGCAAGTGACGCAACCTGACGCTAGAAATTGTGTCCGTGCCCCTTGCGGACGGGCCTGTGTACTGCCTACGTGCACCAACGCTACGATTTGGCTACGATTCCTGTTGACAGGCTTGAAATCAGAACCAGAGGTGATCAGATGAAACTTTGGTAAGTCTCTCCATCGGGTACTTTGATTTGATGCAGACGACTCACGCTTACTTGCCCATTGACAGGGGGGCGCGCTTTTCTTTGAACAATAGTCGATGTACTTAGCCTCCAAGTTAAAACGTCGAATTGGACCACGTGAAAGGCATTTACTCTTGTTTCCAGCGCAGTTCGGACAAGCTATCTTTCCTTGGCAGACTAGAACTATGCACTGTCAAATCCCCTCACGAGATGGACAGAACTACAGCAGACCTGGATCGCCGAGCAATCGGGATTCGGGAATTAGCATGCGCAGCTCATGGACTAGGCCATCATCATCAGAGTTCTCCGCATCAATTATCTGATACGTCGTGAGCATTCTGTCAGTAGCACTTCGTAGGCATTGACGCTCGCGAAGCCTTTGATATTTAACTAGCAGCGCCGACAAGCCTTATGCCTTCGCCTCATTCGCTCCTCCCGTGACCCGTGAGAAATATGGCATCATCCGCTCCGTTTCTTATCCCTCCCCAGTATCCATGTCCGCAGGGCGTAGGAAGTGCAACATTCCATGCGCCTCCTCTAGATGGCACGCTTTATATACCGGAGATCTTTGCATGGCATGCAAAGCACAGCCCCGAGCACCCGATGTTTGTGTTCGCGGATGGGGACAAGGGGCTCCGCACCATTCGATACCCGGAAGCATGGAGCGCAATGAAGAAGGCGTCCTCCATCGTCCATCAGTACTACAAGCGCATCGAAGACCGGTATATCGCGCAGCGTGATGTTCGGCCCGCGAGTCAGGCGCCGACGATTGGTGTCCTCGCAAATGCTGGTCGGTGTCCCGTTTCTAATGCTATACTTTGACTTATTTCATGGAAAAATAAAGACACTGTTAGCTTCGTGACTCTCATTGTGGGCATCATGCGCCTCGGCTTGGTCGTGTTTCCGATCTCGACTCGCAACTCCCCTGCGGCGGTCGCGCATCTCATCAGCCAGGCGCACGTCCTTCAGCTTATGGTCAGCCCTGATCCTTCCATGCAGAGACTGGCCGGCGAAGCTTTGGACATCCTGGAGAAGGACGGTATTCACGTGGAAACGCTTCCAATGATTCAGTTTCAAGATGTGTATGATCTAAATGCAGACGGCAAGGAAGAGGAAGTTCTTTCGATTTCGAAGCTAGACTTGGACGCGACCGCGATCATCTTTCATTCTTCGGGTGCGCTTTCTCTATGTTTTCCTTTCTTCGCCTCATCTTGTCCTATCAGGATCCACGTCGTTCCCAAAACTAATCAGGATGAACAATCGTACATTCATACAATTTGCGATTATGCCTTGTGCGTCGAAATTAGTGACGTGACTCCCCGATCATCCACTCAGTCTCTTTTAGACTGGGGCGGAGTCGATCTTTGCAATCTTGTCATGGGCGTTCACCCGCTTCCGGCATTCCGTGCGTAGAGCAAATTTTAGACATCCGTCTATAATCTGACTTCCGATTTAGACGGCATGGCCAGTTGCATCATGACTTGGACAGTAAGCAACTGATATCATCACGGTTTCTTACCTTCTCTCAACTTCACTCCAGATTAGTTGTGGAATTGTTGTCGCGTGCTACAAGCCCGCATCGCCGCCCATAGTGCCAACGCCCGAAAACTATTTGGAGGGTATCCTTGCAACGAAGAGTAACTTGCTATTCTGCCCTCCATCCTTCGTCGAGGTCGGTACCGATTCCTCGGATCACAAACTCTATCTGTTACAAACATAGACTGATTGTCATTAGGCGTGGGTGCAAGATCCTGCAAACATTCCAGCCCTGAAGACGCTGAAAGCCATCGTGAGATTCGTCCTGCCCAATACGGCCATGTCTTACGCCATGTCGTACAGGTCTACGCCGGCGCGCCGATGAACAGGGAAGCCGGCGATCAGTTAGTGAAGGCGGGCGTCGCGCTCCATCCACTTTACGGAGGGTGAGCTGGTAATATCATCACAGTCATCGGCCACCATCTGACACTACTTCGACAGCACCGAAATAGGCAGCTTCAGCCGATTCATCCCCAAAGCCGCCTCCGTCGTCGGCGAGTGGGAATACTTCACGGTATCCCCACAGCTTGAAGTCGAGCTGTTACCGCAAGAGGGCACGGATGACGTCGTCGAGGCAGCTGTGCTCGTGCGTTGATTTGTCGCCGTTAAGTGCGCTACGCTGGATACTCAATGATATGTGACAGGAAAGCGACTACTTCAAGCCGAACGCTATTAATGCGACGCTCAAGGGCCGTAATATGTACAGAACAAATGACCTGCTACAGAGACATCCTACCGACCCGACGCGCTGGAAAATCCTGGGCCGCACGGATGACCAGATCATGCTGTCAACTGGCGAGAAGGTGCGCTACTGTTGACTCAACCAAAGGCATTGTTCTGACGTCAAATACAGACGAATCCAGGTCCATTAGGTAGGCTACCTGAATATTGCTTGGGTGATTTTCCGATTCATGTATCTCCAGAGGGAATCCTAATGACCGACCCGCACATCACGTGTGCGATTATGTTTGGCCGAGGCAAGTTCCAGAACGGCGTGATTATCGATCCGAAGGAAGAGTTTGCCTTCGATCCACGCGACGAGGGCAAGCTGGCCGAATTCCGGAACAAAATATGGTAAGTGGCTCTTGCGAAATCCTGTGCAGACGCCGACTTCGTTCAGGCCCAGCGTCGAAAAGCTGAACGAATTTGCACCTGCACATTCGAGACTGTTCAAGGAGGTAGGCCACGGCAATTTTGTACTCAGATAGCATGACGAACCTCCCTTGTGCCTACTAGATGATCCTTGTTCCGTCGCCTGAAAAGCCCTTTGAATACACGGCGAAAGGGTCTCCGCGTAAGGGAGCCATCATCAAAGCTTACGAAGCCGAGATCGAGGCACTCTATGCAGCAGTCGAGGATTCGTCTCAGAACGACCTGCCACCTCCCACCGAGTGGACCTACGACGCCACGTTCGACTTCGTGACTAAAGTTGTCGAGAAGACCATGCAGCGACAGCTCGGCGCCGGCGACGACTTCTTCCAGCAAGGATGCGATAGGTATTGTTATCCTTATTTGCAACATGCATTAGACCTGATGCACGGCATGTGCAGTTTGCAGGCTACGTGGATCCGGAACACGATCACGCGCGCTCTGCGGCATACCAACAAGCATCGGGCTCTCCCGAACAACTTCGTCTACGCACACCCGACGATTACGACGCTGACTGCCTATATTCTCAGCCTGTTCTCCGCGTCTGCTGGACAGTCGGATGCCGAAATCGTCGCTGAGAAAACACAAAAAATGGAGGCGATGCTTGATAGATATATCAAGAATATCCCTGCGCACAAGGCTGTGGAGGACGAGCATGACTCGTCTGAGGGGGAAGTCATTCTCGTCACAGGAACAACGGGTCGCTTGGGATCCCACCTGCTGAAGCAGCTTTTAGATCGACCATCGGTATCGAAGGTCTATGCACTGAACAGGGCATCTACTTCTCAGGCAGATTTGAAGGAGCGCCAGAAGAAAGTCTTCGCCGAGTGGGGTCTCGATGAGCAGTTGTTGGATTCCGACCGAGTCGTACTCTTGATTGCTGACCTTGCGAAGCCTTACCTGGGATTAGAACCTGAGGTATACGGGAAAGTGAGTGCTTCCCGACGTATATTTTTCGACCTCGATTTCTAAATGCCCGATTTATTAGATACAAAGAACCATCACTGGTATCATCCACAATGGTAAGACATACGTCTCCTGCTATACGACTTGCCTATCATCCTCCTAACTCGATCGCACAGCGTGGCTTTTGAACTTCAACGTCTCATTGTCCACCTTCGAGCCGCTCGTCGCCGGCGTGCGCAACCTCGTCGACCTAGCGCTCTCATCCCCTCACACCTTTCCGCCCTCAATCCTCTTCACAAGCTCCATCTCCGTTGTCATAAGTCAGTATACCTCCCAACCCATTCTGGCATCCGCTAACCCCAAATCCAGACGCAGGCACCTCACCTGTGCCCGAGACCCCGGTCCCCGCCAAAGCTGCTATCGGCGCAGGTTACTACGAGAGCAAGTGGGTCGCTGAGCAAATTCTTTTGCGGGCCTCGAAGACAAGCAGCCTGCGCACGACAGTCGTGCGTGTCGGCCAGATGAGCGGGGACCGCGCCATTGGGGGCTGGAACGCGAAAGAATGGTTCCCAGCCCTGGTGCGCGGCTCGCAGCTGTTGCAATGCTTCCCACAGCGTAACGAGGTGCGTCTCCCTTCGACAGAAACCGTGCAATTGCTGACACTTGTCTTCCCGATAGGCGGTGTCCTGGATCCCCGTCGATGTCACGGCGTCCACGCTCCTCGATATGCTCGGCTCGCCTGAGCCCGTCCTGCATCTCGTCCACCCTAACCCAACCACGTGGTCTGCCATCGCAGCCTACACTAGCGCCGCGCTCAAGCTCCCCCTCCTGCCCTACAGCGAGTGGCTCGCGCGTCTGCGCGCGCAGGCCGCCGGCGGTGGCACGGCGAACCCCGCGGTGCAGCTGCTGGATTTCTTCAACGGATTAATAGAAGGTGGGGAGCCGACGTTGAGCACCGGACGTGCTGTTGGAGTGTCGGGCAGCTTGCGCGGGGCGGCACAGATTGGAGGTTCAGACGTCGGGCGGTGGGTAGAATATTGGCGCGGTATCGGGTTCCTCACGTCGACCCCGTAAAATCCGTAAACGTTGATTGGGTGGGTCATATAGAGGTGCCACCGTCGGCCATGGATTGAACGTCTTTTTAGGTGAGATGGGCCCCAGAGCAGTAAACGGCGAAAGGATACGTCTGCTAGCAGTTTGATAACAAGCAGTGATGATGTTTGGGGAAGTTGTCGCCAATCCCATCTCGATTTGGCGAGTGTCCGTGACTCGACAAGACTAGAGGAGAGAGAGGAGTGCGAGCGCGCCATGGCCATTCACATCCAGGGCAATTGCGGTGTCTCGACAGTTGATCCTCTCCTGTAAAATTCGATTTGAGAGTCGAATTCCTTCCTTCCATGATGTCGGCGCAAGACCGGCTTTCTCCGGAATTGGCGCCTCCGGCCAAGCGCTCTCAACCTTCGTCCGCAACGAGTCTTTCCAGCTGCTGTCAGAACATTAGACCGCTTTTCGGTCGAGCTCACTTCAGCGTTTTTGTTTATTCTTGGAGTCGACAAACAGTTGGGGCCTTCCAAGTTTGGTTGCGAAGAAGGCCCTGCGAGCTAAGCGACGCTCTTGCGTACCGTATCAGGCAGGGATCTTGGAGAAATCCTGTTTGGCTGACTCCAAGTATAAACAAAAATGTCGAATGCAACGCGGCCCAAAGGCGGTCTAACGTTCTGATAGCAGCTGTCAGTTCTAAGCTGCTATATTTCACTAACACTGATCGGCACCGCACCGCAGTGCTGTGTTTGGTGCATCTGTGAGTTTTTGAGTCCTTCGACCTGTTCGGGCTGTGATCCGTATGATCCATTATGTCGTGGCGTGAAACGTCGGCGCCGACTCGGCACCCCGCCTCCCATCTTGATACTAGATTTTATTTTCTGGTTGACCTGATTGAGCAGTGCGCCTCGCCTCTCCATCTCAGGGATCCATTCGGCAAGACTGAATTCCCGGACAAGACACTGTCGATGCCACCGCCACGTCACGCAGACACACCGCGGCGGAAATCATCGAATCATCAGCGGATTGTTCCTAAGTAGGTCCCCTAGGCCAGGGTGCCGAGGAACGGAACACCCGCAGTGCTAGTGCTGTCCCGCCTGTACACGACCGGGAGTAGAAGACGACACAAATCCTATGATCGAACGCTGCATCGACAAATCCTTGGCGTTCCTTTTAGGCCTTGACTCGGGTCTGTCTCATAGCACCAGCGCTGTAATTTTACCATATGGCAAGCTCACAGTAGGCGAAATCATGTCGTCTTCCTCCTGTTTTGACTGTTATTCGTGACTCGGAGCTTCGGCCCCTGTTAATGCGCGGCATCCTCATTACTCCCAACCAAAACGACGAAACAGTGCGTCATTACATGTGCTTGTCCAGTAGGATCAGATATGGCAGGAGGGATAATCGACGGAGAAGCCGTCCGCATCTCGTTCCATCGGTACGCCCAAATTTACAGCGAAGCTTGTGGTGCACTATGCTTATCATTCGTGACGAAGCAGACAGCACATCTACTGTTCACTATTCGTACTGCCTGAAATATTCATATTGGCTTTTGTTCTCTGCACCACAACAACGGCAGCTTGAAACCCTACTTAGCGAATGATCTCTGGATGTGCTGTATAAAAGGTAAGGCAGCAGACGAGGCCTAGCTACATTGACTTGAATTCCAGAGTCGCTTTCATCCCGCCAGTCGCGCCTCCCTCCTCAATGATGTCCGAACAACAAGTTGGCTCAGCCGCCATGGGGCAAAAGACCAAGGGTTGGAGGGTCGAGCCTGCTTTGATGGGCAGCGCATTGATGGTTGTGATACGGGATAATTTCCTTGGTCTGAAGGAGCCGGACGGTATCCGCTTGGTCAATTTGGCCGATAGAACCCCTCTGCTCGTGCCGTTTGACATCGACGTCGCATTCTTCACCTTTGACATTGCACAACGCCTTCTCGTTCTAGTAGAGCCACTCAAGTAGGTTTCCTGTCTTCTTTACAAGTATTTTGGTTGACGTCGCCGAATTATCTCCAGTGAAAATGAATATTCCACAGGTGCTAATGTGCATCTACGCCGTCTTCCAACGGACGAGTCTGATGCTGGTGCCCCCTACAACAACTTAGGACCGTTGCTATCTCAGTTTCCCCACCGATCGACCCAGTGCTCTTCCCGTATCTTTGGTGAAGCGCATATTGCGGGCGATCTTGTGGGTGTCACCGTGTCCTCTAAAGATCTCTACGAGGATGGCGAGACTGTGGTTAGTGTATGGAACTGGAAAACAGGAACCCAGCTAGCGGTATGATCTCACATTGCTTTGGTTCCTTCTTGCAACTTATTTGTCCCGTCTTGCATGACGTATCAAGCATCTATCAAATAAACTGTTTACCAACTTCATCTTCATGAATAAACGGCGTATCCTTGTGTCACACCGGGCTTTCCATCAAATGAATCCTACCAGGACTGAAGATGGTTATACGTATGGTCCGGCTATGCTTGTATACGACCTTGGCACGTGAGTCAGACCACCGAATACGACTATTAGTTATGACTGAAGATGGCCTGCCTACTAGTCAGAAACTTTCTAGCACTTGGGAATACCGATGCGCCTTTCCACTTGGCCCTTATACAAACCGGCCCGACAAAGCAACATGTTATTTGCGATCAGATCCCTCTGCTCTTCGTGAATGCAGTTATTCGCAGCAACCCGAATTCCTTATCTGCTCCTGTGAATATCCGCTCGTAATAGACGAGTCGCTGTGTCAGAGCGAGGAGTCTCGTACGTCTGACTCATCTTCAAGTATCGAGGATCAGACGAGTCCACCCGAAAAGTACGGCATTGATCGAGCTTCTGGTATCAAGAAATATATCTTCGCGACGGATCTAGAAGCTAAAATCGAAGGTGCAGATGCTGTACACCGTTCGGAAGACTGGCTTCAACTGTCTTCAAAAGTCGAATGGGATTTCGGGTTCACCTCCATCTCAGGTACCCGTATCTTAGAGATATCTAATGAACCTTTTCAAGACCCCAACAATAGAATCCAACCCAAGTCCTACCGTATTGCTGCCAAAATTTCTGATTTTAGCCCTGGGAATTCTGGAATGGAGCGCAACGGAAGGAATCTCCGTAGGTCCAAGTTGATCTCGTACACCAACATACCCATGGACAGCGGGTGCCATTACGCCGGATTCATCACTAATGACACAGTAGTGATTATGAAGATGGTAAATCGGGATTTATTTGGTGTATTGTGTGGACTTGTACTCATGTTCTCGACGGTGTTTCAGTTGAAGGTGCCGGAACTTCACATCAAGACTACATACGTCTTCAAACATCAACTTCATCAGCCCGAGGTTTCCGACGAATCTCGGCCAAGAGCCGATCATGTGTATACGCAGCTGGTCAAGTTCCAGTAAACGCCTTTTGACTTCCTCCGCCACATGCAATGGTATAACCTCGTCGGCTCTCGACGTGTTTTATTAGATCGCAAAACCTGGTCGTTCGAATGCTGCAACGTTTCTTTTACTTTATTCCAGATAGCTGTCTTGATCGGCTTGGAATGCCTGTTACCAGGATTTGGGTGTTCATATTCTTTAGAATGTTACTACGAAAATCCAAGCATTAAATATTCAGTCTGAGCCATAGAAGGCTACGTTAACATCATCTATCGAGTGTCTAAAGCGCAGTTTGAGGCCCACGCTTCTCATCTCTTCCGAAATTCGCAAGAATCCAGGCCGTGCGGTTGGATCCTCGCTCCAGCATGCCTCAATGATATTCCGGACTACGCTTATCACTGGTGATAGTGACGGCAGATGCGGGCGTCCTTTTTGTGCTGCAGATGCAATGAGAAAACTCCAGGATGCGAATCAGTTTACGGGCCGGGTGGATACGCACCTAGGACAAGATCTGACGGCATCTGCGTTCAATCCTAGCCAAGGGTTGTCGCCCTTGGCGAATATCTCCACACAGGTCATCGCGAAGGAGTATATGTCGACATCAGGGTCAACGAAAGACGCGTCTCTCAGGACCTCTGGAGCTTGCCATTGCACGGCCTCGCCTATAAATTGATAAGTAAGGCTCGAGCGACGAATAGAAGAGACATGTGCCTGGTACTGGCAGTGTCGTGAAATCACCATCGTCAATACCCCCCGACCACGCTGTACGTGAATCCAGCAATCTTGCAAATGCCTTCCGCCGTAATGAGTACGTTAGCTCCCTGAGACTGCCGAAGAACGGTTAGAAGAGAAAAGGTCAGGATAAATCGTGCAGATCTGGAGATTGCGATGCACGATGTCCTGTCCGTGTAGGTACCGCATCCCTTCTCCTACATTCCGCGCCATGTCTAACAGCACCATGGACTGAACGTCCGAATCGCTCTTCAGATACGTGGCGAGGTCCTCGTATTCGCAATATGGAGACATCAAGAACCGCGGTGGGGAACTCTGAGGATTGGAAGCGCCGGCAAACGGGACGATGTTGACATGCAGGAGGGACCGCCAAATGTTGACTATCCGCGACAATGATTCCCTCGGCATTGAGCTGTCATTCAACCACTTAATGGCGACGGCGTTCCCTTTGTAAAAGCCCTTGAATATGAGACTAGACAAGCCGCGCACAATCTGCTTTTCGGTCTTGATCTGAGTATGAGAGACGACCCATGGTGGCATTTCTGCTGTATCGACAGCAGATCGCAGCGTTGCGAATTCTCCCGTGGCCTTCGTCTCGTATGCATTGAGCCCACCTTGTTCCAGACGTTCGCGGAGATTGAGACCGAACGAGGTGATCTAGAAGAATGCAAGGCAGATTAAAGATGGGCAGACAAAAGGTAGAATCTAGAACTTTGACTGACAGTGAACATGTCAACGATAGATGAGAGGTATCCTATGATACCTCTGATGTTCCGTATCGCAGAGCCGCAGAGATCGCAAGCACCTGCTGAACACCATGCAGTGCAGGTGATTCCTGATCAAGTCGGCGATTGATCGTACGCAGACACTGGATGGCCAGACCGAGATTCCAATAAGAGAGGTCGATGTGAAAGCGGGGGCAACGCGTGCGATCTGTGAGATATTCGAAAACCGAGGAATGTACGAAGCGTAGGCCACCGGCGACTTGCGACTCGACAGCAACGGGTATGTGAAACAAACATCGTACCGAGCTAATTATCTGGTCCGCCCCTTCCATTGAGAAGCTCGGCTTGCCTGGAAGTGTTATCGACGACTATTGATCGGAGTGTGAGCCCAAGAAGTCGTTCAAATCCACTATGTGAAAGGACGCCCTTGCTGCTGCCACGGCGCTGACAACGTACCCGAACTCCACGATAAAAGCGGGATTTCGGTTCCGCGCGGAATAAGCGTCCTCCAGCACGGTGTTATATAGGTGGTCCAAGGAGTAAAGACCGTCGTGTGTCGTTGACTGTAATAATAGGATCGCCGAGAGTCGTGAAAGAGGATTCCCGGCGATGAAGTCGCAGGTCAACGACGCCCATTGAAACTGTCCTTCCGCACGATCTGCCAAGGAACGGGCAGCGCCTTCTGGCGGCCAGTCCAAAGGTAATTTGTTTCTCCTAGCAATTTCTTGAAGCCGATGCTTGACAAAGTAGTGTATGTCCTCGGAGGTACCGTTGTAGTCGTCTATGCTCAACAGCTCTATGTCTTCGATCGTTTCAAGCCATGAACGAATAGGTGCGGTGTCTCGACTAGTGATGATAACTTTGACCCAGCTCGGCAGGGTAAATTCGTCGTCTGCAAAGAAGTTTAGGATGTCCCTTTGAACAAGACGATCGCGATGGGCTGTCTCGTCTAAAGCGTCAAAAACAAGTACCACAGGGCCCACCAGATCCATTTCATAGAGAGATTCAACGATGATTTTGAGAGCTCGATCAAGTAGCGGGGCTGAAGCGATGTCTCTTCCTTTTTAGGGCCGAAAACAATCGCTCCTTCAAATCATCGTCAACGAGGGACAATTGATATGCAACGTGGCGGAATATGGAAGAAGGGTAGATCAGTCGATCGAATCGACGATTAACACCCAGGCGGCCAAGGCCCTTGAGGAGTCCGACAATGGTGTTAGCAACACTTGACTTTCCCGGGCCAAGTGCTCCCGAAAGCCACAGTAATTGCCCCCGCGAAGAGTCGTGGATCCATTCCACAATGTAGTCGATCAGCCTGTCTCGTGTACCGGGTAAACACCCACGACGGGTGTCGCATTCCGCAATCGGTACATATCCTAGAATGAGCATTTGGAGATAAAGTCCTTGATCTATGGCGATAAGTTCGAGATAAATTTTATGGTAACGCATAACGGGTGGCGAGAGCGCTTACACGTGTCTTTCATAGCTACAAGATCGTTTCCAATAGCCCGAGCAGTTTTCCAAGTCTCCATGCTGAGACCACGTGAGAGTCTCCTCTTGAGATCTATAAGTGCGTCGGAGAAGTCTTGAATTCTGCCATCCAAACCTGAAGTCACCATAGCGTGAACTCACTTGATCTTTCAGTATCCATATCAAGTCCATGAGATGCGGATCCCCAGCAGATGTTTGAGGGCTCGTTCGATACCTGGTAGCCGCCGCTGACAACCGTCCATGCTAATTTAGCGAATGGATGAACGTGCATCGTGCTTAGATTTACTCCCAAACACGGTACGGAGAAATCTCTACCTCGGCAAATGTGTCTCCCACGTTTTGAACGGCTTGCAGAATGCCAGAAATAACATCATTGAGTGTCGATCGCGTCGCCGCCCGATGCCGCAGTGGCATCGACAACACCTGGAGCATGTCGAAGCCAACGAGGCGTCGACATCGCTTCGAGGTGGCCATCTGTCTTCTTGACCTCATCGGACAGCTCTGACGTGAGAGGTGGCAGAGAGTTTGTAGGAATACGACGCAGAGAGTCTATTAGTATCATGGGCCCAACCGGGGCCGCCAAGTCAGATATCGCAAGATTATCTGCGAATCGATTATTATTCAGTGAGCAAGATAGTCACGATGGGTAAAGTACCTGCACGAAGGGTGTCTGCTGGAGCTTTGTACGCTCTTCTAGGTTGCGAAGCAGTAAATTTCGTCGTCCACTTGAACATGAACTTGAGCAGAAATGAATATTTTCCCACGCTTCTGCCGAATTTTGAATCCGGGCTTCGTCAACTTGTACTTCACTTCTATGTTTCGGTCAACAAAGCTCCATAGAAAAGCATCAAAAGAGGAAGATCTTCGTCCTCGCTACGAAGCAGTTCATCGACGGGCACTTCCGTCTCTCCCAGCAGTGTCGAATTTGAGTTACCAGGTGAGTGAAATACTTGATGCGTGCTGAGGGCCCTGGCACTCTGCATTGCACGTCAGAAATCTAGACTGGTGACCGTCTCTTGATACACAATGACGGACGAGTCGGGTATTGTGTATAAGGGCTAGAGCATGCTTACCTCGCCTTCCATGTGTTTGGAGAACTAGGCTTTCGACGGCGACGCCAGTCCTGGGATGTCGTAAAATACGAGTGGTTTCGTCATTTATCGACTGGGAGTACAGAGCAGGATCTCGAATGAGTTTCAGTCGAAAGGCAGCATCCTCCTCTTTTATACCGCCCGGAGGTCTTCGTGGTGCGTCCTTCACATCAGTTCTTTCTCGTGACTGACTTAAACGATCTGTGTAACTATCCGGTGTCAGTGGGAACAAATCTGCATGGATTCGCAACCTCGGCCGGCTATGTGCATAGTCGCCCGTCTTGATAACGAGATTTTTTAGCGACCATCAGGTTATAATTTAGATACAAGAAAGTCAAGCTCGCGCTGGTCACGGTTCTGGCTCGGTGAGAAGACTTCTGTAGTGCGTGACCTTAGGCTGCGTTCGGCAACCCGGTTGAGCGCAACCAGATTGCGAAAATTCCCATATATAGATGATTTTTTTCTGGAATTGCTCTCGCAATCAAATTTGATACTGACCTGTTCGGCTGCACCAAAACCTAGAAAATCCGAACTGAGTGGCAGTTCGGAGAACGAATGATCGGCGACTGCCGCACGGCAGGCTTCGGCCTCTACAACTATGAAGTCACTACAGAGCACCCGATGGACGTTTTACAGCCCCACAAATCAGGAACACCATAGTTCTTTCATTATTGAAGCTATATTGTAAATTTTCGAGGTAATACAAGAGGTGTAGCAAGGACAGTCAACGTGAAGAGCATAGGGTGCAGCCATGCGCCGCGATCGGCATTGGGCCGGCATGACCGGCATGCCAACGGCATCACTGTAAACAACATAGCCACTGAACTGCAATCTAATACCAGTACCTTCCCACGCCAAAAATGATAGAGTATCTGAGATACCGTATCTCAACCGGGTTGCCGAACGCAGCCTTAGCAAGCTGTTCTGCCCGAGTCGACCCGCGTCACATGCTGCTTATAACTTTCGATGCATTCGTCTCTTGACTTGCGTCGACTCAATGAATCGACCACCGAGCCTTACTGTTCAGTCCAATTAATCTAATGCATCGGTAGACATGAGCGTCGCTTTCAGTGTAGGACCGACGCGAGGCGGGTTTCTAAAGCCCCCGGTCCACTCAAAGATCATAACCATCTACGAGCTCCTCAATCTAACCTCTCATCACTACTAGCATCCTCAACAACCACACCTCCCGACGCCTTCTCCCGCCCATCTCCCACCGCCTCGACATCGCCGCCGCCGAAAACTCGCCTCCGCTGGATATCCACCTCCTTCAAACACGGCACATCGAAGATGACGCCGCCGCGGAGCATCGAAACCGTGCGCGCCGCGACAAACAACCACAGCACAAGCATCGCCCCCGCGATAATCGCGCCGTACACGCGGAAGAACCCGGCGTCGAGCTGGCGGTACAGGTTGATCGTCAGCGTCGCGTACACGCCCTGCGCACACCTATCAGACGCCGCACGCCGCAGAAGGAAAGGCACGCACGACCGGGAAAATGAGCCCCCAGTGCGTCAGCGTGAACGGCACCGCGCGCCGGCGCACCTCCGCCTGCACGCCGAGCAGCCCCACGACGAGCCACGCCGTCGTCATCGCCCACAGCACGAACGCGGCGCCCGTGCACACGGCGTACAGCGTTGCGCCCGCGGCCGCGCTACCGAGCAGCGGCGAGACGCTCCCGGGGACGGGCAGCAGCGCGCGGAGGCACTGGCCGACATAGAGCACGGACACGCCGGGCTGCGCGAGGCCGCCGACGGGGAGGATCGTGGAGATGACGGCGAGGCCGGGCGGGTGGCCGTGGGCGATGAGGCGCAGGAGGTAGACGCTCATCGCCATGAGGACGAGCGAGAGGCCGATCGCGAGGAGGACCGCGGCGACGGTTGCGGTGAGGAGCGCGTGGCCGGGCGCGAGCGGGGCCATGGCGAGCGCGAGCGCGCCGCCGGTGGAGGAGATGACGGTCGGCGGGACGAAGGGGAGCGCGAAGGCGACCGTGAGCGACTCGAGGGTGTGCGTCTGTGCGGTGGATCTGGGCGCCGTGAGTAGATTGGAGATGGTATCGCGGTGGGCACTGACTCGATGTAGATCATGCCCCAGCAGCATATGCACGACAGCACGACGTCTGCCCACCAGAAGCCCCAGATAACATATAGAAACGTCTTCCCGCCGAATCCGTACTCGGTGTAAAATAAGTTGACGCAGACGTTGAGGAGTGTGGCGGCGCCCATGGGGTACGTCGCGACGTACACGCTCTGCACGGGGTGGTGGATCATGACCGACCATGTCTTCGGGAAGAGCAGGTACCGCGCGATGCTGAGTGCGGTGAAGAGCAGGAAGAGGCCGAGGTTGAGGAAGAAGAATATGGCGGAGACCGCTTTGAACCCGGCGGCGGAGCGGTCGTAGGGGAAGTTGCTGAAGAGCATCGACACGGCGCCGGTTCCTGGTGCGCGACCTCAGTTATGCATACGGACGCCAGGTGGAAGTCGACTGACCCATGATGACCGAGAACCAGGCTGGGGTGAAATTGCTATCGCCGCGTTTACCAGTCAGTCATCAGACGGGAACAACAAATCGGATACGCACCGAACAACATATTGCAGGCTCGTCGGGGACAGCTGGCTCTGGGCAGGACTCGGCTGCGCTGGCATCTTCAGGCGCATGGGCGGCAGGAGCTGGCCACGGACGCCCTATATACTATTGATGGGGTCTTGGATGTGCCGATGCGATATGAACAGGCGGAAAGCGCGCATGTGGGGGGAAAATCCGTGGCAGCCGACTAGGACTGGCTGGCCACGACGCAATGTAGATAAAGTCATGGATTTGAGTCATGCACCCCGAGGAAGAAGCGCATGATGTACAAGGCCGGACCTGCCAGGTGCCGATGTGGAGGCGTCACTGAAAAGCGAACGTTAGCAAGAGTGGCCGATGGCCGAGGGTGGGTTGCCTGTGGTTCTATCGATAGATAGTCCGAATCACGCCCCTCCATCCTTCCCCGAATCTTCGCATACACGCGCTCACCTTCCGATGTCATTCGGACCATCAACGGTTGTAGTCAAGCAGCCCTATGCACCAGCCCGAAGCGCCGGGATGAGCACAAGCAGCCCGCCGCTATTGCTTATGCAAACCACGGAGCATCGGTAAAGCGATGCTGTTCGAGTCGATGCATGCGACGTTATACGTAGCCCAGGAATTCCCACTACCTGGAATTCCCCGCCACCTGTCGCGTTCCATAGGTTCTTGTGGGGCATGAACACAACATGAATGCACGCACTTTTGGCAGCGAACGCCGTGCACCGGATCAAATCTTTGAATTTCCGACAGCCAAGTACCAATCATTACAGACTCCGACGCGGGCCGCCGTCTTGTACACCTCTCGTCCTGGCCTTCTTGCAAGCTACAAGCTCTTGGAGATCCTCGATTCCTGATCTTGGACATGTTCTGTTCAAATCGCCCGGACACAGCTTATGTACTATTGTTGCTCACAACAATTTCCGAATCGTACTTCGCACCGATCAACAGCTTTCACAACTTTGCAACAACCTCTATAGTACTAAGTATTATCGTAGCTGACCACAGTGCGGATCAAGGTCTTACACCTGTCAATGCGGACAGGTTTCCTCTACATCGTGCTCAGCTGCGAATCTATCACCATCGTCTGAATGCAGATCACAGACACGGTCTCGAATGTCTCGTTTCCCCGTTTTGGCGCCTCTCCTTCGTCCCGAAGTACATTGATCTCGGCACCATTTAAGCTAGCGCCCCAATAGTGAGCACGCAGGTCGGAAGCCTCTGCAGCACTGACATACATGTTTTCAGCTCCAGGGCTCCGAGATGCACCGGGCAAAGGCGTGCGCTGAACCTGGGCCGCGTACCACTGGTGTGCAGCGCGCGGCGCAAACCCGTGGAACAGCTTGCGGTCGAGGTTGATGGCGAGCCAGACCTTGGCGCCGTGCAATCGCCGCCGGGAACATACTATTTAGTCGCATGTCTCAAATTGTGAAGCGGTGAGTTGGGTCGTTAGGGTCGGGAGTATGGGAGGGTGCCGGTGAGGGCTGAGTCCTCGCTTGACTTATATAACGTTTGGCTGCTGTTGATCGCGGAACAGGGTGACAGGCCTATCTCGAATAATTTCCAGGTGGCGGCAGCGCCACAGCCTCTGTTCTGCTTATGAGTGCCTGCGCCACCCTCACCTGGCTTGATGGTTTCATGCCCGTCCCATCCCGCTCAGCGACACCCTGGTTTACTATTATACCTCCCGCAACACATAGGTCGAACGAAAGTAGCGCGGGGACAGAGCAACAGCAAGTCGAAGGAAGGAAGCACTTGATTTCCCTTCCTGCAAGATACGTCTACAGGCGAAGCGAATCGAAATGATCGATCAATACAAGAAAGGAGGGAAGAAGAGAGACGCACGAATCGCCCCGCATCTGCTACCCTAGCATCAACACCATACCTCGCCACAGCGCAATCCGACGCGTCATCCCCAGCTGCATACCCCGGCCAACGGATCTCCTCGACGGTTCGACGCAGACGCAGCTGCCCGCGGCCGTTCATCCCAGGCTCATCGCTCAGCGCACTGTGTCTACACGAGGCGTTAGCACGAACGGGCGGCAGAGTTGCGTGGAAGGCACCTGGACGGCTGGGCCGACTTCCTGCTCTTGTTCGGGCGCGCAGCGCGCGCATACATGGGGTCATCGGGTGCGTGAATGAAGTCGTTGGGGGCGGCGCAGCCTAGACCGGTACACCCCGCCAGGATGACTGCATGGGAGGTGCATGGGAATAACAGTTCGAGTGACCGTGTCGAAGAGCCAGTGCGTGATGGTGGTTGGATCGTTGTACCTACGCCCCCGCCCGAGGCACCGAAGGCTACTGGCAGAATGACACACGACCAGCTCCACGAAAACGAAATCGCAGACCGACTGGAAGTGTGTTATTCCGCTGTACCCTTCGGAGCCGCGGACGGGGGCGTAGGTGCAACGAGGGAACTATGTGGTTGTTACGACGACATATATATGCTGCACCATCACTGCGTAGGTTGTGGCACTTTCAGGGGTTGAAGGCGAGTGCGTCATATCTCCCATTCTCGCAGCCTATTGGCCGTCTAGTATTGCTGATCGGATGCTGATCGGATTGACTATTCGATTTGAGGAAGGGAGCAGCTGAGGAGACGTACTTGCTGGCATCGCAGGGTACGCAGGGTACAAGAGAATGGTATCTCGTCCTTCCAACGTACCGTGCAGGGTTTGAGAGTCGGAATGGAGCAGTCTCTTATGCACTACGCACGACATCAAATATATGAAGACCATAAGAGCTCGTCCTGCACGCATACTACCAATAATCTCGCCTGGTCGTCAGTGAGACAGCTCGTCCTGCATTCGCGCGAATCGAGAGCTATCACCCGGCGCTTGCTCGTACGACGCAAGACAACTTCGGGATGGTGTAGACATGGATCGTACCCGATTCTCCGCGAAACCGCTCGCTACGCGCTGCAGCGCGAAACAAACGGCCAGACGAGCACGCACCGCACCCGAGATACCGCACACGAATACTACATCGCCTGTAGCTGCGCAAATGACAGCGTCCCGCTCGTCACCGCGTCACCGACCCGCCGCTCAATACCACGTCCCCTCCCTGAGCGGCATCGGCACGCGCCCCGGCTCGCGCGCATGCAGCTCGCCCACCCACTTGGAGAACGCCTCAGCGGATCCGCTCTCCACGAATCCTGCGCGCTCCCATTCGCGCAGCATGGCGCCGCACCAGTGTCGGCACCCGCTGCCCGACGCGTCGAAGCGGAAGCGGTCGAGCCCGGTGTCGCTTATGAACCGGATGAACTCGTCGATGGTGCGCCCCGGCGCGGGCTGCACCGCGAACGCGGGCGCGTCGGCGCATGTGGCGGGAGGCGCGGGCGCGCTGGAGACGAGGAGGACGGCGGTGGGGTGGTCGGCGCCGGGGATGGGGTCGAGGGTGACGGTGCGCGGCGGGTCCGCGAGCGTGAGGACGAGGGTCCAGTGGTAGACGGGTTCGTGGGCGAGGGTGGTGTTGGTCACGGTTGTGGCGGCGGCGCGGATGGAGAGGGGGTGCTGCGCGCCGTCGGCGCTACGGTTGTAGTTTTTGGTGTGCATGGTAGGTGGTGCGGGGATAGACATGGACTGCATGGTCGGCTGGGCAGGATGTGAGATACGGTCTGTGTAGAAGGCGGTCGAGCGATAGGTGCGCACTGATCGAGCTCTAGCTGAGTTCGCTGGCCTCGAAAATTGGGGCCTTTTTTGGCAAGAGCCACGCTTGGTCATCGACTCCTCCACTTCGCAGCTACTGTTAACAAATGTTCTGTATCCCGCAGCATATCTGCGCGCGCCTCGTAAATTCGTGTACAGCATTTCCCAGATCGCTCAATGCCGTACGAGTTTTTTCGAGACGTGCAGATTTACGCAAAGTTCGTAACCTTCGAATATTCCATGTTGACATTGGCCTGTCACATGCTCTCTACTTCTTGGGCAAATGCCATGTCCTGTACAGCCTCGATGTGTCCAGAAAGCCTTCAATTGAATAGTCAGATATGATGCATGAGTTATGTACACCCAACTTGTAGTACAAACACTGTCCTTCGCACAGAGGGATTCAGACACGGGCGAACACTACGTCGCGCGGAGTTCGACATCCGAGACATCTGGTCATCCGGTCAGTCGCTTACATAACTGCGTATATAGCGTCTGGTCAGTGCGGCCGAAAACGTAAATAAATATAATGGCGACGACGAAGACAATATGCGCCGCTTGACGAGCCGAGTCGCCATCGAATGGCCGCGGGTAAAATCCCGCTCGTCTCGTCGGCACCACTTTCAAAACCAACCGCACGATGCCCTGCACCCCGACAGCGGCTGAAGCAGGAATCCCCCCTCCCCCGCCCGCCGCCTACAGGAACCGCATGGAAGCATGGATGGCGAGTGCGGTACCGCACTACATTCCCCCCACCGACGAGGACATTCTCGCCATGGTGCGCGACACCGGCGTGCGCGCGGCAGACCTCGCCAGTGGCCTCGAGTATTATAACCGGCGCCAGGACGAGATGCTCGACATCGCGAGCGGGAGCCTGGCTATGCTAGGGGTGCGTCGCGCAGCTCCTGTCTTCTTGCGTATGCTCAGTCCGACTAGGGCGCGCCCGTCTTGGCTGCGCCGGGCGTGTATGTGTATGCTATCCCCTACGCGCCTCTGGAGATCCGTTTGCGGCCGCGCGACAGGAAGCACGACGGACAGTACTGCCTCGAATTCTTCGACGCCGCCGCAGGCAGGGCCGTGGACGCGCCGACGGGATGGGAGATCTACGACCTACCGCGAACGGTCACGCGGACGTTGCAAAGGCCGTTTGTGTCATGGGAACGCATCTTCAGCGACAATGCGGTATCCTCCAAGGAGGCTTGTCAGACATACAGCATACGGGGAGGCTCCCGCCTGAAATTGGCGCGCCCGAACACGAAAGACTTTCTGTTCGTCGTACCTCATATGCCAAGCGAAGCCACGACACCGGCCCCGTGTTTGTAGCCATCACCTTCGCCGCCTTCTCCCTCAGCCGATGAAAAGGTGGAGGTTGACGCTGCTGCTTTACGAGTCTATAGTTTTATGACATCAAATTTATTAGCTAGGTCGTCAGGAAACGAAATATCCAACACCTACTATGGACTAGCGCTGCTTCGATGGAACAGCCGAGGGGCCCTGATTAAGTTAGGACGCACCGTAGGACAATCACTGCAACCCCACAGCCGAACGCGAACACGCGAGTATCAGCCCAGACCGCGGGTATCAAATGCAGGCATACAACAAAAATCGTACACGTCTATACCTTCTTCTGCCCACCTTATCTAACGACCACTCAGAAGTCGTCCTCGCCCTCCGCGTCCTCGTCCCAGTCCACCGCCTCGAACGCCGCCTCGCCCTCCGCATGCAGCTGATCGAGCCCCGTCAGGCTCTCAAGGTATCCCGTCTCGTTGAACGCGCGCAGCATCATCTCGAAGCCTTGCGTTTCGTACGCCTTCACGACCTGTGCCCCTGTCAGCGCGCGCGCGAGGAGAGAAAAGGCGGGGAAGCGCACCGTCTCGCTGCAGCCTGTGCAGCGGTCGTACGCCGCGCCCACGATCGGCATCGTCCGGAACTGCGCGAGGAATCCGCGCAGCTGGTGCGGCACGGGGCCCAGCACACCCGCGAGGCCCTCCTCGTCCGCGCTCTCGCCCCTCGCGTTCTCGGGCGGCGGCGCGGGTGCGTGCAGCCTGCGTCGGGCGCGGGTCAGAAATGGAGCGGTGCCATTGGGGAAAATGCGTACCCAAGTGGGTGTTGCAGCATTGCGACGAGTAGCTCGACGGCGGTCGATGCGGCGATGGAGGCGAGTCCGGGGCGCGTGACGGTGCACATCTGGTCGAGCGTGCGGTCCGTGAGAGACTGTCGCGCCATCCGAGTCCGTCAGCATATAGGTAGACTGTAGTGAAACGAGGGTGTCATACGTCTGCGGGCGCGACAATGTCGTTGCAGTAATAGCAACCCAGACGTTTTCCAGAAGGCGAGGCGGCGCGGGCACCGTGGCGCATGACAAGATAAGTGTCAAATCCGAGGGCGGCGTTCATCACCATCTGGGCGAGTGCACGAGCTATCAGTCCTTGGTCATACGAAGGTTAGTATTCGCGAGGGGGAACGTACCTTGCCCTTCGCGGCACCGAGAACGGTTGGCAGCCAGCGGCTCTCGCGCGAGTCCATCAGCAGAAAGACGGCATCGTGCGAGTCGACGAGCGCCTCGAGCTTCTTCACGTCTTCCTTCGTCTGTTCAACAGAGCCGGGTGGGATGGGGTGCCCTGGCATCGGGATGGAGAGCGAGTGACCAGTCGCATTCTGCGTACGGTTATTATTATAGCTGGACCTAAAATGAAACCACATACGACTCCGGGGAAAATCTTCTTGAGCCGGTCCGCGGCGCACTGTGCCTTGGGCTTCCCGCCCTCAAGACAGTCCTCGAACTCGAACAGCGGCTGTCGCACGGGGTTCGAGAACGACACACGCGCCGAATCGACGAAGGTGATCGTGCGCACGCCCCAGCCCTGCGCGGTCATCAGCTCGCAGCGTGCAGCATACACAAGACACGCACCATCAGCGTCCGCGCGACGTAGCACCCGAGCGTGCCAGCGCCGAGCAGGAGACACCGCGTCCCCGCGACCTTGTCCAGATCAAGCGCGGGGAGAATGCGCCAGCGCATGAGCTTGAGATTGAGATCGACCGCCTGGTCCGCGAGCCTGTACACGCAGTCAGCCCACCGCGCGATCTCCACAGCAGCGCCGCTCACCGCGCAGGATCCATCATCGGCGCGAGATCTGCCATGCGCGCACCGGTCTTGCCCTGCACGTTCTTCTCCCAGCCGACAGCGCTAGGGCGGCCCTCGCGCTGCCCGCCGCTGAGCACGCCGAAGCGGCTGTGCTCCGCGTCGCGCCAGCGGAGCACGCGGATGGTATCGGTCTCGCCGGGGTGTGCGGCGCGGAGGTATGCGAGAAGGTTGCGGAGCGGCCAGCCGGGCACCTGCGCTTCTGGCGAGGGATCGAGGAACGCGACGGTGCGTGATTCGGGAGGCACGTTCGCGAAGAAAGAGGTATAGTCCTCGATGGGCGCAAGGTCGACGCCGGTGCCGGTCTGGGCGGGCCGGATGAGGAAGAACGCGCGGGGCTGGGAGTTGAATTGGTCGTGGATGGACGAGAGCTGGAAAGCGTTAGACTGTCTTTAACAGGAAGACACGTCCGGCGACTCACCTGCGCCTCTGAGAACGCCTCGCCCGCGAGTTTCCACTCGTCCGCGATCTCCCATAACGGCTGTGCGACGAGCGCAGGGAATGCGAACCAATAATAGTACTTGTACTTCTTGAGGTCCGCGTAGGTAATGAGCAGAAAGCGCGTCAGTGCGCTAGTGTCGCGCTTCGTCGTGATGCTGTCCCATATCTGCATGCACGTTCGCGAGACGATCTGGAGAAATTGGAGCTCACGCACCTCGTCTGCGACCTGGTTGAGCAGTGCCTTCTTGTCCGCGTTCTTGAACTCGTCGATCGTATTGTAATTCTTGAGCACTCCATGCGCCGCGACGGCTTGTGGCGGCAATCTACGCTCTCACCTCGACTTTGCTCTCGAAGGATACAGGAAGGAATCGCACGTACGCATGATCTTTATCGAATCCGTCGCCGCCGGCAGTGATCGTACATCCAAGCGCGACTTCCTGCCCCGTATTGCGATCCTTGATCGTGCGGCCCGCTGAGTAAGTCGCGGTGAGCGGGACGGTCTCATCAGAAAGGCGTAGGACCTCGAGCTTCAGCCGCGTTAGCTCGTGCCACAATGTAGGCTGTACTAGAGACGAGAATGGCGCGAAATGGACGACTGGCATCGTATGCAGTGAGTGTACAAAGTCAAGGAGGATGCATGGTCAAGGGCATTTCAATCCAACGCCAGAGCAACCCGTGTTCGGCATCCTCCGCTAAACACTGCGCGTCGACCCCGGATATCCTGGCAGGACATATACAGGAAACTTTGGCAGTCCTACTATAGGTGGGGCTGCTCGAGGCTCTAGCTGAGTTCGAATTATAGCGGGGCTTGAATTGTAACGGGGCTCGAAATGCGAGCGCACAAATCGTAGCGGGGCTCGAAATTCGAGCGCACAACAGTGCCAAACACCGCGTCGGCCGTTGCTCGAGTCATTCTCGAGCTCGACGGCATTGACGCTACATAGCGCCTGTGCAGTGTCGCACCAGGGGAGCGCCAGCGCTTGGTACATGAGACGACATGCTAGCAGAGTGTGAGCTTCGGATCGGCAGGCAGGCACAAGTGCAAGCCCGAGAATGGCAACTTGTTGAAGAGTGGCAGTTTGAATTATCTCAATGGGTACATGAGAATTTGAGGCGGCGAGCCGCGGATCGGCACGAGTGCCCCAAAGAGCGCAGGGCGCCTTTTCGCGAGCAGGCCTGTGCCAGGTCGATCAGCATCGGCATGCACATCAAATATGGCAGCTTGCTCACTTTCAGTGTGCGCGGGTGGCTGCACCTTCAGCTATGACTGCGAGCATGCGTGGTTCGTGTGCGCGAGGGCGAGTTTCGCAGGTGTACCCATGCCGGCGTCCTGTGCAGGTGCATGTACACATATTTGAACCTCTAGCCCACTGTTTGCGAATAACCCCGAGTTCGCCGTGCACTTGCGCCATGGCAGGAACACCATGACTCGTCAATAATTAAAGACGAACATAGAAACCCTCGAAATGTCGGAATTAAATGACCCAGCTCGATCTACATCACTGGTCTGTGCTTTATCGAGTGCCCACAAGTCAAGAGGAGAGGAGAATCCGTCACTTTTCTCCCCTCCCTCCTCCTCCTTGAATTAATTTAATTAATTTCAATTAATTTAGTTCTTTTCTGTGCCAACAGCCCCAACTATAGTATAAGTGCCGAAACTTTCAAATATCCTGAAATGTTGGGTAGATGTCCGATCAGGCTGATGTCAGGGAAATGTCACGACATGATAATTAGCTCCACGTGTAGGCCCTGTACATACACATGACCTTGATGCGTCCAATTTCACTAAGTCGCGACTCTTCACGCGCGCTCCCTTCTCCCTCACAACGGCGGGCGACTATATGCACCCTTTTTCACCTCCCTCTCTATCCGAAAGCTATATTTTTATTTTTTCTAACTTATTAACCCCCCTGCTTCTCTCCAGATACGATGGGCAGGAACTATCCCGCCTTTCCTTGCCCTTGCGAGCCTTGCTCGACTCATGACCCCCCTCTCCACCAGAAACAGCGCACGATATGGAACCACCTCCATCGAATACCTGTTGGATCAGCTCTCCCAATGGTGTCACTACCGGCTTCTCATTCGAAGCGCCTGACCCAGACAAAGCCTCAGGGCTTTGATCGTGCTCCATCCCCGAAGGACGAGCCTCCAGCAAAACGCTATCGCCTGTGTAAGGAACGCATACATACGGTATACTACACAACTGATGACAATCCATTACGGTAGCTACTGATCCTGAAGACATAACGAGCGAGAGGGAACAAAGCAGCGACTTGCCGCCGGACCGTGATGGTGCTCCGGGTGAGTTGTTTTGTCGCGAAGTGACGTGGCACATCGACTGATGCTCTTCGGACGATAGATGATCAGGCTTCTGATCAGTCATGGGCTGGGTCCCCACAGTCGTATGCTGCATGGCCACCGGACAGCGACCCACCTGGCTACGACAGCGCAGATGCGCTCACACTGTATTCGCCCAGTACGAGTATCCAGGGCAAAGACCTAGACGACCCATCAGACGACCTCATTCTCAATTCTCCTTCCTCGCCGACTCCTTCCCATGGAGTCTTTGGTGACGACTGCCACGACGACCGCCGCGACGATGGGCTATATGCGGCTGCATCACCATGTTCCATCTTTGCTGCATCACCCACCCCCTCACTGATTCCGGAAGACTATCGCAACTATGACATCCTTAGCGATGTCCTTGACGATGATGATCTCGCTGACAGTCCACGGGCGTGGTCGCCCTGCTATTCGATGGACGATGAGGATGATGCTTTTCCGGGTTCTCGCGAAGCAACGCCTCCTCCTTTCTCAGATGAAGAGGACGAAGAACCTAGGGAGGACGAGGAGGAGGACGAGGAGGAGGCTGATATTGAAGACGATCCCCTCTTCCAGACGCGAGAGGAGATCTTCTCAGCACATGACGACGACCCGGAGGAGCCCGGTCCTGGTGACGAGGAACTCCCACACAATACGGCGACTTTCGCCGCAACCTACGGGCCAGACAAAAGTGACCTAAGGCCGCAAGTTACGGGCTGGTCAAACGAGCTCAAATGACACCTTTTTGGTCCGTAAGCTACGGGCGAGCTCAGTTTCCGCATAGACCGCAAGTTACGGGCCAGCTTATATAGATATGTACCGTAGCTTACAGCTGAGCTCCGCCCCCTATATCTCATGCCTCGTAAATTACGGTCGAGCTCGTCTCGGTTTGCCCCCATCCGGATTAACGGACCCGGACCCGGACTACACCATCCGGACTCATCGCCAAATCCGGATCCGGATCCGGTTTCGGTTTTCGGTTCAGCCGGATTAGCCAGGTCTCGGATTAATTGTTCCAGCACTTGCGGACTGCTACGTTCTCGGACTAACGTGCACTTTAACCGACTCTCTCGGACTCGGACTCGTCAAATCAGATCCGGGTATTCTGCCCGAGAGCCACACCGACTCTCATTGCTACACGGATTCGGACTGCTTTATTTAAACATGGACCGCGGTCAACTGATATCAGATTTGTGAGCTACAACAAACTATGGACTCCCCCTACTGCTATCTGATGAATGTCCGGCTTCAGAGTCTGTTGAAATCGCATCAGCAGGAAAAGGCATGCGGGTATTGATCCATGTCAACTGGTCTGTGACTGTGTCAAGCTGCTGCTCAATGCCTGTCGACAGGTCATTGTGATCCTCCCGAAGTCTAGAAAGACCATCACATAATCCGCGGACCTCGAGGCCCAACTCCGCCACCTGTCCAGAGACACGGTCGAGCTTCGAATCTAATGCCGCCATGCTGCCTTTCAGCTCCTGCGCCGTAGTTGTCATGCTCTGCTCCAGAGCACCAATCCGACGGATCGCAGCATCATACCGTTCGGACAACTTGCGGAATTTAGCATCAGTCCACTCGATAGATACATCTGGAAACAATCAGTGCATGGAACACAAATAATTAACAAACCCACTATGTTCCTGAGCTGTCGTCGTGTTTCCATGTTCATCGTGCGCAGGGCTTAGGCTTCGAGTCCGGAGATAGTGACTTGGCACACCTGGCCCGCGGGCTGCCAGACCCATCATGTTACTGGGGGGTGGTGGTTGCAGGACTTCCGGTTCACTATTCCGCCGCTTTGTTGGGATGACCGGCATTGTCGGTGTGGATATCCGTGCACACGACATGAGCTGTGGGCTTTCTAGACAATAGTTAGCAAACTGGACTAAATGTTACAAGGCCATAACGCACCTTTGACCCCTGTTTCCACTTCTTTACTCCCTCGCTTATGAACCACTGTCACCGGGTCCTCCTCATCGCGCACAATCTCATCCGGACCTGCACCGCACACAATCAGATATTACTATAACACAAGGAATGCCGATGACCCCATACCTCTGTCCCGTCTCGGTTTCGGTCTGTTTCCTCCTGGTGGCGTCCAGGACCCTTCCACCGCCTGCAGCAGTGCCTCTACGAAGCTTGCATCTGGCACCCGCACTGGTCGACCATCAATCCGATAATGAGAATTATACCATTCCGCAACCTGGATAAGCAACGGCGGGAAACTCCGCAAGGTGCATTTGCGGCCTGAGCGATGATTGCCTGGAGTGCGGGCTTCAAGGTGCATTGCTTCCACAATCACCTTTTGGGCCACTACCTGAAATGTGCGTCAAGAAATACATAGCCATGAAATGGTACAACTACTCACTGCATCACGGCAAATACGAGCAAGCCGCCATGGCCTGTCTACACTCCCCGCGGCTGCCACGTCCTCCAGATGGCTTCTAATTCGAGATTCTGTAACATAAACCGTCGCCTTGATGGTTTCCCAATGGAAGAAAACAGTTGCTGAAGAGCGAGAGGAGGTCATTTGGTAAGGAATTCAGCAAGGAAATGTGTTGCAGAGGGCTTTCGTGATGCTGACAGCGCATGACCGTGCATCGCAGCATCCCACAAGTAGTTCCAAGTCCGACCGGGCGTTGCCGGAAGCCGCGGAATGCCTGCGCTTAGATTCAGGTTTGGGCTAAGTCAAGACTCGAGTCAGGTTAAGGTTAGCTGATATAAGCTGATGTGAATGCTCAGCACTCACCAAAACCCCGGACCAGGACTGGAATCAGAGTCCAGATGCCCGGGGATATGGCCGGAATCCTCAGAAGCATCCCACATCCAAGTATTACATCAGCAAGAGCCATCATTTATGTGACGATGGAACACGTGACTAGTGACGAAAGCTGCCACTTAAGCAGAGTCATAGTCCGCCCCCGGTCTTCTTCCCTCCCCCCCACATCTCCCCTCTAGTCCGTCGCCCTTTCCATCGCTTATCGGCCGTTTTTTGCGTGCTATGTCGTTCTCCATCGCCCAAACCATGCAAGACCTCAATGTCTCTTATATCCGGGCCGTTACCGAGGTCGGTCTCGCTCTGGTCGCTGCTGGGAGGACGCCGTTGACCGTTCCGGCGGCCGTACGTGCTGAGTGGGTTGTCGAGTTGAATCGGGCATTGGTGCTGTGCGGCATTCGGATGCCGATTCCGCGCTGTGCTAACCATCCTACAGACTTCTGCACGCCTTTCGCGCGAGTTAGCATGCACGTTTCATGATGAATACGAGGTATTTCCGCTGCCGCCATTTATCATTGAGGCGTCGCGCCATCTCGCTGGCATCACGCCGGAATTCGTCAATCTCCACGCCCTGTCGCTGCTCGCATATTCCGATGGATATGATGCAGCGTTTTGGAACGCGGTCTCTGCAAACTACGACGGGCATCGCTGGTGGGAAATAGGTATGTTCTATTCTTTTTCAATGCAGTATGTCATTATAACGTTTGCTAGGGAGCCGCTGGGCAGTGTGCCAACTGATTCCGCAGCCCAACCGGCAACCGCAGGTGCGATCGTCTCATTTCTACACGTCCTTCCATCTCCGGACTTCAATTCCGCAGGGCCGAGTCGCGTCCACATCAACTCCGCGCCATTCCCAGACACCCCGTCGCCATTCGACGGTGCTTTCCACATGATCTGGCAGTCTGCACCAGATGTGAGTACCGTGGACGCGCAGCCCATGCGTGGCGTGCGCCATCCAGCCGTCGGTATGTGCTCACTCTTTCCTGATCACCGAGCATTCGTACTAACACGCTAACTTACAGACGAGGCGCAGGACGGCGATGTCCATCCGCCGGCTTCGGACTCCATGTCCAGACGTGCGCGACGTGCCGGTGACCCTCTACAGCGCAGGAGGGTCGCCATGATGAGCACCGGCCGGCGCGCACCTCAATCTTTGCGCGTCATCCCTGTGTCTCCTGCGTCTTCTGCTGTCTCTGACGGCAAACGCGGACGTCCCGGATGTGCCATTGACCGTCCACAGCGGAGGCGGGTGGCAATGATCAGCACTGGTCGGTGCCCACCTCGGCCTTTGCCTGTGGTCCCTGCGCCTTCCGCTGTCCTTGACGGCGAACATGACAGGATGCTGATCGACCGCCGGTCTATCCGTGAGGGCCTTCGACCTCGCGCGATTCTGCGGCGACCGGCGCCACCGCCGTTCTTTGGTCTGCCAACTCGCAAGGCGCGGAAATCCAGGATACCGCCGCGGTCAGTCTGCTCGAACTGCGGTATGCCGTCTCGTCCGACGGTCTCTGCTCGCATTCATGGCAGGCATTTCTTGCCCGTCCCTGGTAAGGGCTCTCATCTTTGCACTGTATAACTTCTCACATTCGTCATAGATCCTCCTGAGCAGCAAGCGGTCACAGAGACTACCAGCGAGGCTCCGGCGCCGGATTCAGGGATGGTGCAAAGGATGGCAGCAAGGGAGGAGGAGCGGGAGCAGGAGCGCGGTGAAGGCTGTCACAGGAAGGGAAAATCTCGCCGCAGATAGATTAGCATGTACAAATCTTGTCTTACCTTAGTGTGTTCAATGTATCTTGGATTTACAGCATGATCGTGCTGCTTCATGGTATTCTGTGAGTGAGACCGAGTGCCCACGGACTGTGCTAACAATGGATACAATGTTCCACATCTTTTGTAGGTACGAGCACCGGAAACGTCACATATCATAGGCTTCATAGCATCATTCGATAAACATAAGACCAATGTTCCTCTACTGGAGATACCCGACGGACATACTAGGATCACCTACACTGGACACATATTGACAAATCGAAATCTCCACCAAATACCGGGATGCGGATCACACCAGGGCCCTGCATCAATCGAGACATTGGTCACATGACTGGAAGTGACCGACGCGGCGACTTCAAACAAGTCCGCAACCGGTCTCCTTCTCTCCATCTCATCCCTTCGCTTCCTTTCTCTTTCGATCGAACTATCGTCACTCTCATCCCTGATCGCTTGCTACATAATGCTCACTGTCGACGACCTCAATTTCTGGTACTCCAGTGCATGTAAAGAGGTCGGTCTCGCTCTCGTCGCTGTTGGAAGGGCTCCGCGATCAATGAATGCTGCTCTTCGTGTCGCGTGGGTGTCCGAGTTCATTCGTGTGCTTGTGAGTAATGTTCGGATGCCATGTCCGCATGGCACTAATGGTCGACAGAAGCTGCAGATGTATGTAGGGGGCTAGCCAGCGGTCTTGGACTCACGGACGCACTGATTCCCGTTCCTTCCTTCATGCACAACACCGCCCTGTCTCTCTCGTGTACTCGGCCTGAATCGGCTGATCTGCAAGCCCTTTCTGAATACGCTTACACCGACGGGCTTGATCCGGATTTCTGGAGAAAAATATCCGAGCAGTACCATGGTTGTCGCTGGTGGGAAAATGGTGCGTTTGCTGATTCTTCTTCACGAATGTTCCTGCTGACCTCTCATAGTTCAAGTTTCTGATGCAGTTCGTGCCATGTCGTCACCGGGCTCTGGATGGCTGGATCCTGTCTTCACCTTGCCACAGGACTTGTTTCTCCCAGTGTATGATCCTGCCCCATCCGCATACACCATGCCGCTCCCGGACTTCACTCTTGCGTGGCCTAGCAACATGGTAGACTGCTACAGGTCATTGGCTGGCTCCCTGGACTCTCCTCACACCCTGTCAAAGGAGAATCAGGACTCTCCGATGCAGCAGGTAGCATCGAATACCGTCAGTTCTTCCATGCAGCCTGTGCATACTGTCCATTGCCGTCCTAGTTGTATGGACTGCTTCATCTCTTCCGTCTTTGACTTCATACTGACCATGCATGCCTCAGACCAGGGACATCCCACCGATACACATGACAGACATGCAGGCAGTACCACGCACCGTCATTCGCATGCATCGGCACCACGGAGGCGAGCGACAATCAGCACTGGTCGACAGGCTCCTCAGCGGGTGCCTGCTGTGCTTGCATCCAGCATCATCCCGGACAGTGTGAATGAGAGCATGACTGTAGATCGTGCCCTGGTCCGGGATGGCCTTCGACCTCAACGGCTGTTGCGGAGGCCATCGCCGCCACCCACATTTGGTGTGCCAATCCGCAAGCCTCACAAACCACAACATAAATCCAGGAAGCCCGTGTCGTCAGCCGGTGGTATGTCATCTCGTGCAGCGGCCCCTGCATGTGGCTAAGATTTGTGGATCTTTCCCATCTCTGGCAAGTTACAATTTCTCGGCTGTATATCATCACCTGACATCAGATATAGATACTTCGTGGCAAGGGACACAAAACCATCCAATCTTGAATGAGACATCTATGGGACAAAGAGGTGCTCCGGAAATGTTAGAAACATAATAGATATGAGCAGATGATTTAGACTTTGCCGCACGCATAATGATATCTTGCATGTATGCTTCGAGGCTATGTATGATTTGGATACCACATACCTGCTGCAGTTCTCATTATATCATGTCTGTTCATACTATGGTTCATCTTGTCTACACTCCGACCGGGCCAGTCCTTGACAGCCTCTATGGAATAACCAAAAGTCCACCTTCACGCATATTAATAAGACTCGCATCACTATTGGTGCATGACATGGTTGGAACTGCGTGATTACATAGCGAGCAGTCTACAACACGTCGGACTAACATCGTCTAAGCTGGACCAACGCAGACTACTGAGTCCGGAAGCTCATCGGTGAGCAGCGGCAACCTTCTTCCTTTTCTCTATGGTCTCCTGTCTCTTTCTGTGGGCAGCGGCATTTTTCTCCCGCAGTGCCAACTGCTCTGGAATAATCCTGCAGTCATGGTCAGGGTTACGTTTGCTGCTCGTCAATGACATTGAATACATACATTGCCATCTCTGTCTGGTAGGCAGCCGGGTGCGGCCACTTCTCTTGCTGGGAACCGGTAGAGCTTCGGGCAGTGCAGCTGCAGGAAGCATAGGCAGTGGCGCTGGGTGGCTGGTGCTTTCCCTTTCTCCTTGTCGTGTAGCTGGTCGCATCTGGGACCGAGTTGCCGCTGACGCCCTTTTTCGGTATCAGCTGGAACAGCTGCAGAAGTCCAGGAATTCTGTTGCTCGGACCAGCAGACGATGAAACTTCAAAAGATACCTTCTTTCCACTAGTCCCGTGCGTGTGTCCAAAGTATTTTCTAGATCCTCCTTCATGTAATGCACTGCGGTTCAAAGTACTTTCCGAGATAACGGAATGGAATCACAGAGTCCTGGACATAGTCCGGAACTCCGGAAGCAACCTGACCTTCATCATCGGAGTCCAAAGTCCCCATCTGTGCCGTTTCGAGATCCCGGATCAACTGCCCATAGCCCAATGCCAACTCCATCAGCCCCGATTTGCTCAGCAGGTCCTCATCGTGATTTCGCCAAGGCATCTCGGGTACAAGAGCCATTGTAGCTCCGCCTTGGAATCCGGATTGGCAGCACGATCCGGGGCAGCCACGGCCTTTCGGTATTGGAATGTAGCCCATTCTGGACGACTTCCATCTGTGCTGCTGCGACCCCGCTGCTTAATGTACAATGAAAAACTGACAGCAAGACACGATTGCAATATGGACTGCATATACCTTGCACAAAGAAATCTCATGTACAAGGTCCTGATAGAACTTAGTTTAGAAAGACTCGGAGGAAAGCACTTGTCCGTCGATTGCTTAGATGAGTCCTTTTGTGTTCTGAGGCGAGTTTCCGATGTGTGACGAGACAACGATGTCGCCTGCTGTCCGAGTCAACCATCTTCTGGACGAATGGGAGCTTGCCTTTGCCTATTCGACTTCTTGCTGGAAGAAAACGTCTTGAACACGTTGTTCCCGAACAGCTGTTGCCAGAGCTTTGGCTTTCGTGACTGTTCGCCTGTTTCCGGGTTCGCCGCTGGCGTCAGTTCCTCTGCCACACTACGGGCACTGCATCCTGCTACTTCCGATTCAAAGAGGGCGTTCAAAGTATTCTCCGCCATCATCGTAAAGGTGGAATGCTTTGGTCCCAGCATTCCTGCCCAGCGACTTGACCGGCAGGTCTGCCATGGACAATGTCATTGTTCGGCATTTCCAAGTCTGACAACGTCCTGGTTGGGCCAGCCAGCAATTCGCTGTCCTGCAAACCGGTGCCGTAGACTCTCTTTCGTTGACGGAATACGGATGGTCCTTGCCTGCGCAGCTATTGCGTCATCGTCGGACACTCATCTTGGACAGGCAATCCACTGGCCCCTTCACGACCACTGCCTTGAACTTCTAAGACAGTCGAACCCTCGGACTCGCGCGAGGACATTCCAGAATTTGATGACGGTTTGAGCTCCTGCACGAGTTCATAACGGGATGGGTCGTCCAAATGTTTCCTTGTCGCAAGGTACACTAGGGTCGATGTAGGTTCTCGACGCCGTCTGCCTTTTATCTTTCCAGGGAATTGCAGATGCCTTTGGGTTGACTCGTGCTGATAAATATGTGCATTAGTACATGAGCAGGGCTAAGCATACTGACCACAGGAATGAAAAAAGAGAGAGAGATTTGTTTCATTGAAACATAATGGTCTGTATATGTGGTCTTTCATCAATCGTATGGTCTTGCCAAACAGATGAATAGCTACTGCCGTTCGGAGTACAGGAAAGTCGGTAGGTACCAACAGATGATTGGTGTGCGTATCGACCAGTCATTGGGACGTCAATAAGCGGCTCGGAAGGACGTTCCAGCCAAGTTTCAGACCGGATAGAACGCGGCAAGGGTTGGATTCTGTTTTCGAAGTTCAGTCTTGTAGATGTCTTCGGGAAGGTGCCGGCATAAGCCTGTGCATCAAGTTGTGGAACGTGAGGTTACGTCAGTCTGCTGATGACTCAGTTTCGAACTTTGTGGCACATACTATCGGGTTACAAAGGCTTGGCAACCATTGTTGAGCGTATATCCAGCTCGCAGCGGCAGACTGATGAACAGCATCCAATATGGGATAGGTGCAGGATTGGTATAAGTTCTCTTGTCGATTGATTGGCCAGATAGAGATGAAACATATGTTAAGATAGATTGAGATTTGCTTCAACTCGGACATCTCGGTTGAGGAATTCTGCATAACGCGAGAAGTGCTGAAAGCCGGATATGGTGTTTGTTGACCTTACAAGTGACGTGGCGGAAGAATGTTGAAGCATTTCGGTATCCAGCCCTGCAACAGCAGGAAGTTTGCGGTGCGGGGTCGGAATCGGCGTAAATGCAACATGAAAGAACGAATCGGATGCATGTTGCTCTCGTCAAGGAGACCGACACATTGTTTGAGGACGTACGTGAAGCAAGAAAAAGAACAAGTTCATTTCCTTCCAGCATTATTCTTTCCTGACGCGGATCAAACTCCGCTCCTCCCCCATTCCCCAATCGCATCCCGGCTCACTCGCAACTTCATGGCAAGAGAGGTCTGCTTCCACAGAAAGTCCTAAGGTCTGTCAAGACGGACTTTTCTGAGGAGAGGTTGACTTCTTGAAAATGGAGTTGAAGGCATTCAAGGAGACGGAAGGCTGGGCCGACGTCAGATATTACAGACGCTCAGGCACCAAAATTGGACGATTCTTCGGCGTTTCTGCATACGGGCCTTAGTGTGACCCGTGTTCCAGGGCGCTATGTTATGTCTGCTGATGAGCGATCAAATGTTGACAAGGATGCTCCTGGATTAGCTGATAACATGAGTGGCTTGCTGAGCTATGGCAGACGAAGGATAGGAAGGCGGATTCATTTAAGAAGTGTCGAGGTTGGACTCTCTGAAGGCTGTAGTCAGAACATGAAGAGTTGACGACATCAAACGAGGCGGGGCTTGACAGCTATCTGGCGGTGGCAAAACCCCGGAAGCAAAGCTTCATTCCTTGCCAGTATAAGCAAGCCATGAGTGGATGTGATCGTCCAGCCTACCCGGAACAAGCGAGCAACAATATAGGAGGCGTGCTGCTTTTGTGGGACGAAGACAGAGACTCTCCAGATGTGCAGGCCAGGTCTGGTGGTCATGGTATTGCCCTGGGTCACTTTGTGTTAATCGCTCATATTAAATCCGGTAGAGAAAATCGCCGTATGCAGCAAGCTTCCAAGCACGTGCGGGCGGAGTAACGACAAGTCGTATTGCGCGTAGCCAGATGCAGTCACATTTAGGGATGTCGTAAGTCTTCCTGGGACATGGTTGGATGAAGAGGGGAATGCGGGTAGGTCCGCGAAGTTACGTCCCCTTATCTGTCCATTCTGGAGCAATGTGACTCGGATGTAGGTTTCGCACTACAATGGTGATCCGACGTCCAACTCTCCGCAGAAGCAGTGAAAGGACTGGGAGGCCAGCAATGATGTCGCTGGACTTCATATGCAGACGCTATATAAGTGGTATGCCAGTCCTTGGGTGCATTCTGTTTCCCTGCTGTCAGATGTTGGTTAAGGGCCGACGGGTGGACTCTAATGACACGCGGGCCGATTTCTGTGGAGGAAGTCTGGGAAACGGCCGTCCGGTTGATCTAACAATACCGGATGGAAGGTGGTGACAAAGTCCACCCGACTTTTGAGGAATAATCCAGGTTTTTGATATCGTGAACGGGAAGTTCTGGATTTCCTATGGTTGGTG
>QUOP01000049.1:0-27673 GCA_003675405.1 Hericium coralloides
CCAGCTACACCGACAAGGAGAAAGGGAAAGCACCAGCCACCGCCAGCGCGCACTGCCTATGCTTCCTGCAGCTGCACTGCCCGAAGCTCTACTCGGTTCCCCCAGCAAGAGAAGTGGCCGCACCCGGCTGCCTACCCAGAAGATGGCAATGTATGTATTCAATGTCATTGACGAGCAGCAAACGTAACCCTGACCATGACTGCAGGATTATTCCAGAGCAGTTGGCACTGCGGGAGAAAAATGCGCTGCCCACAGAAAGAGACAGGAGACCATAGAGAAAAGGAAGAAGGTTGCCGCTGCTCACCGATGAGCTTCCGGACTCAGTAGTCTGCGTTGGTCCAGCTTAGACAATGTTAGTCCGACGTGTTGTAGACTGCTCGCTATGTAATCACGCAGTTCCAACCATGTCATGCACCAATAGTGATGCGAGTCTTATTAATATGCGTGAAGGTGGACTTTTGGTTATTCCATAGAGGCTGTCAAGGACTGGCCCGGTCGGAGTGTAGACAAGATGAACCATAGTATGAACAGACATGATATAATGAGAACTGCAGCAGGTATGTGGTATCCAAATCATACATAGCCTCGAAGCATACATGCAAGATATCATTATGCGTGCGGCAAAGTCTAAATCATCTGCTCATATCTATTATGTTTCTAACATTTCCGGAGCACCTCTTTGTCCCATAGATGTCTCATTCAAGATTGGACGGTTTTGTATCCTTGCCACGAAGTATCTATATCTGATGTCAGGTGATGATATACAGCCGAGAAATTGTAACTTGCCAGAGATGGGAAAGATCCACAAATCTTAGCCACATGCAGGGGCCGCTGCACGAGATGACATACCACCGGCTGATGACACGGGCTTCCTGGATTTATGTTGTGGTTTGTGAGGCTTGCGGATTGGCACACCAAATGTGGGTGGCGGCGATGGCCTCCGCAACAGCCGTTGAGGTCGAAGGCCATCCCGGACCAGGGCACGATCTACAGTCATGCTCTCATTCACACTGTCCGGGATGATGCTGGATGCAAGCACAGCAGGCACCCGCTGAGGAGCCTGTCGACCAGTGCTGATTGTCTGTTCTGACCAGGTTCGAAACCTGTGTCGTTCCCAAGTCGTACGGCTGTGTCAACACGGCGCCAAGTCCGTCACTAGAGCGGCGACGCTGCTAGTGGTCTCGAAGAGTACGACGCTAAGGCCCGTCCCTTAGCGAAGAGAGATAGAGGATGGTTGAGGCGGTCGAGGAGCGAAGATGAGAGGAGCGAATCGAGCGACTGTATTGCAAGTCGAGATACAAGATATACAAGAGGATAAACTTAGTGCTACAGGTCCGTGTACGTGGGGTTTATATATGTGTAGGTACGGTAGGATATCCTAGGCGAAAGAGGCAGACGAAAGAGGCAGACGAAAGAGGCAGTAGGATATCCTATACGAAGTCTTAGATAAGCAGTCAGTGGAGGAAGCGATGACAGTAAGTGATAGATCGATGGATCGATAGATGGTTGGAGGGCGTCATCGCAGAAGAAAAGAAATGATAAGTCCTTGTAAAAGAGAAAAGAAAATACGGTCATAACATCACCCCTCGTCCAGGTGTCAAGTCGTCCCGACTTCTCTGCACCCAAAACATCCTGTCACAAGAATCTTCCATGCGAACCGTGAAGCAGTGATTGCAGGGCCTCCCTTCTTTCCCTTTGCAATGCCGTTGAGTGGCGTAACATCGCGAACAGGAGCTGCGCCGTCTGCCGAGGGTGGTCTCCGTGGTGAGTCGTAGGTTCTGGAAGTCCGTCTTGTCACAGGTGTCGCGCTGCTTAGCACCCTGGCAGGCTTCACAAGGTGGCGGACCGAAGCAATTCCGGTGAGCCTGTGCGCAATTGGTGCACCTGATGAGTACTCCCTTCTCCTTCCACGCCGCGTTGGTCCGTCGCAGTTTCTCTCCTGAGGGCGCTATTACCCATCGTAGTGGACCGGAGTCGTCGGAGGTGGGATTGAAACACGTCGCGGTAGATGTCACGGGCGTCGTGTCGGTTACTGACGGAGACTCGTTTGCGAATGGACTCAGGAAAGAGGGGGTGAGGGATACGTCCTCGAGGTCGCGGGGGTCCATTGATGTGGGGAGTATCGGCGGCGAGGTCATGGTGGGCAGTGTCGGCGGGTCCGGGGTTGAGTACAGCCCATTGAAGGGGTTGGGGATGAACAAAGTGTCCACTGCCGTCAGGTCGAATGGGGTTGGGCTGCGAAGCAGGTCGTCCGGCGGCATACCAGGCGACCAGTTCTTCATCGCGGTGTCCAATATCTCGTACGACCCAATCGATGTCGTTGAATCCCATGATGGATTGATCCAGGTGATCTCCGAGGTACTCGAGGTGTTGCCAAACACCGCATCCTTGAATGGTTCGAAAGGACTGCTGCTGCCGCTCGAGCGCTTCCTGGGCTCGACGGTTCACCTGTTCGAGCGCATCTGCCATATCCTGAGCACTTCGATTCAATGCCTCGCGTTCTTCTTGGTTCTCGAGGTGCGAGCGCCAGGCATCAACCACTGCATTAGCCCTTGCTGTGGCCTCGTCAGAGTATCCGGACAGTGCGTGGACAGTGTTGCGCATGTAGTTCTCGATGGCTCCTTGGTATTCCGGTCTTCCTAGAAGAAGGAGGTGTCGCACGGAAAGGAGGTCATTGATCGTGTTGAACTCGACATTGACGGGGTTCAGAATGACTGTATCGTGATTTCGAATGGGGAGGGGGCGCGACTGGTAGTATTCCGTGCGGTCTCGGTCCTGCGACGTTGGAAGGCGCCCGCCGTTGCGTCGTTCAACAACGCATCGAGCATGCTGATGCCATAGGGCGGCGGTGTACTGGGGTCGTCCTGGGAATGGAGATGCGTGTTCCTGTTGTCCTCCAGATCCGTCGAGAGGCTTCCAAGAGTTCTCGTCGTGGGCAAAGACGCGTTGGACAAGCATGAGCGCCTCTCCCATCTCGATGGACGAGACGTCCTGGGGTTCTCGTTGCGCGATCTGTTGGAACCAGTCGACGACCTTCTGGCGGTCTGCAACGCTGGGGTCGTTGTCGTCGATGATGCGTTGGACTGTCGAGATGCTCGTCTCCTCGGGGTCGGGCTCCGGTGTGGCAGTTGTGAGTTCCGTGGCAAGTTCCTGCCACGTCTGGTGTCTCTGGGGCCATTGGCCGGCATCCCCCCACTCGATCCATTGGTTGTCGCTGGTCTGTTGTCCCGCCTCCGTGTTGTTGGTGTTGATCGCCTGCCATCCTGTCCCGGTGCCGGCCCAGACCTCGGCGTTGGCCTGACTGGCGGCTGAGTGAAAGCTACCCGCCTCGTCGTCCTCGTCGTTGTCCGTGGTGTCGTCCTCATGCTCGGAGGAGGAACGATCGGTGTCACCCTCGGCGTCGTCATCCGTGGTGTCGTCCTCGTCGTCTCCATCTGTGGACTGGTCGTTGGCGATGGTGGGTGAGGCGTCGAGTAACGGTGTGGTCTCGTCGATGGGCATGGCCTCAGATTGTACGGGTACGGAGTGATACTGTTCGGGCTGGGGCTGGTAGGCGGTGGAGATGCGCAAGTAGGGGTGAGATTCGTTGTCGGCGTTCCCGTTGTAGGAGTCGACGTCGCTGTCGGTGAAATCGGTCTGCATAGTCGGAGAAGCAGGAGAAGAAGGGCAAGGCATATTGCAATGAGAATGATACTGATTGTGATGACTAGAATGAGAAGAGCTGCTGGTGCGGTGAAGGACATTCGCTGTTGGGGTCAAAAGGTGAAAAGTTACCCCCCCCTTTATACTCGACGTCCGCGTCGTGTGGCTATGCTAGAAGTGCCTTTTTCAGTTTGGATATCCTGGCCGCGCGTGGAGCGACGCGGGGCTGTTGTGCCTTTAGCTGCCAGATTTGGTATGCGTGGATTTCGTCCGTCGGAGGAAATCCCAGTGGCGGTGGACTGTGGCCGGAGGGCTTGAGGGTGCTGTTTATGGAAGTCTGCGATAGCGGCATCGGCCGTTCCCTGTACATTGCCCATAGGTTCTCAAGTATCGTCGGCATCCGAATAGCCCTTCCAGTGGACGAGGTACTGCAGCTGATTGCGGTAGCGGCGCGAGTCCACAATCTTGTCAACCTCCCATTGTTCTTCATTGTTGACAAGATCCGGTAATGGCGGCGGCGGAGTTGGTCCGTTGGCTTCCGTGGTGCGATAAGGTGAGAGATACGATGCGTGGAAGACCGGGTGAATCTTCCAGGTCGGAGGTAGGGCGAGCGTAAAGGTGACGGGTCCAAGGACCGAGGTGATCTTGAACGGACCATATCGTTTAGGAGCCAGTTTGCTCGTAGGGTGCGAAGTTCGGAGATTCATCGCATCGAGCCAAACCTTATCGTTCTCCCTATAGTGAGGTGGTGCATTCGTGATCCGGTCTGCCATGTGTTGCGCTGCAAGGCGGTGTGATGCTTGGAGGTCCTTGCGCAACCGTTCGAGGTTGTCAAGACGATGAGTCACTCCGGGGGTATCAGCTACTGCGGATGGAGCAATATGGGCACGTGGCGTATAGCCCATAAGAGCCTGAAATGGGGTGGTCTTCAATGATGCTTGGAGTGTGGCATTGTGGGAGAACTCCGCAAGCGGTAGTAGGCGTGCCCAATTGTCCTGGCGGTGGTTGCAGAATATTCGGAGGTACTGTTCGACTTCTTGATTTAATCGTTCTGTTTGTCCATCGGCCTGTGGATGGTATGCAGTCGTCTTGGCCTGAGATATTCCGAGTCGGAGGCAGAGCGTCGCGAACCACTTGGAGGTGAATTGTGTGCCTCGGTCGGAGATAAGTTTCATAGGCAAACCAAAACGTCGGAAGACGTTAGCTTCATAGAGCGTGGAGAAGTCGTCGGCCGTCATAGCTTCTCGGCAAGGAACTAGGACTGCAGCCTTAGTGACGTCATGGTCGATGAAGACTGCAATGGAGTCGAAACCATCAGACTCTGGGAGTTTGGTGATCAAATCTGTAGAAACCGTGGAGAATGGTAGCGCATTTGGTTCTGCAGGGATAGGCTGGATAGGGATGTGGGACGGTGGTTCTGATTCTTCATAGCTTGGCACGTTGTGCATCCCTTGACGAAATCCCGAATGAAAGAGACCATACCAGGCCAGAAGTATTCTCGTTGCACAAGCTCCACGGTGCGCCACTCTCCTGGGTGTCCATATGCCGGGTTTTCGTGTACTTGTCGTACCACCTTCCTTCGAATTTCGTCGGTATGCGAATGTTGTTGTATCCCATCGCACATCGAACTTTGTAAAGTAGGATGCTTCGCGGACTTTGTCGATGAGTTCCGGAATGAGCGGTAAAGGGTACTTGTTCTTGATCGTCATCGCATTTAATTGGCGGTAGTCCTGTACGGGGCGTAGTTTGCCATCCTTCTTTTTAATGAAGAAGAAGGGGGATGCGAGTGGCGATTTGGATGGTCGAATATATCCTTTCTTGAGATGCTCGTCTAGGAACTTGTCGAGGGATTCCTGTTCTCCTGGGGCTAAGGGGTACATCTTGCACCTGGTCCGTGGAATGGCGTCGGGTTTAAGTTCGATGCATGGTCCAGGGTCGTTCTGGTGGAAAGCGAAAAGAGGCTTCTTCGCTGAACACTTTCTCGTACTGCTTGTACTGTTTCGGAATTTGATCTGCCGTATTGACCTTCCCTTCCTTCTGTTTCTTGAGGAAGTCTTGTATCGCCATGTCTTGCGCATTGTAGACCTTGCGGATCACCGCAATGGTTTCTTCGTCATCTTCTGGGAGCTCTCCTTCTTCGTATCCCGGTGTCCAAAAGAGTTCGTCTCCTTCTTCCAAGTTGGTGCTTGGGTCTGCAGTTTCGGGGTGGAGGACGCGTCGTACGGACTCCTCCATCTCTTCTTCTGTTGGGTCCGGGGCTACTGGCTGGCCTTCGTCTGGGTCTATGGGGTCCACCCGAGGTGCTTCATGAGGTATCTTGCTAATTGGTCGATGTCGTAGCTCGGAGCGATGGATTCGTCGTCCTCCTACCACTATAGCACTAAGTGGTCTTCCTTTGAACCGTTCCGGGGATTCGATGCGGCATATCGGAGGACACTGGTTGAACGTTAGGTATCCATTCTTCCAGTCAAATGATGGGTTGTGTCGGCGGAGCCAAGTCATGCCTAAGATAATGTCTTCTTTCCCTATATCTGTGATTAAAAATCTCGTCAGTTCCCGATGAGGACCGAGGTCCATGTATACATCAGGAAACCTCTCCATATACTTATTGACCTTGTTTGCCTTTTTTCTATCTGGTTTTTCTGGTTTTTCTCTAGTTCCTGTCTGAGATTTTTTAAAAGTAGTCTTAGGTGATTTTTGATGTATATGGTGTTTACTGCAAGGGTGTAACATTGGAATTACTAGCATTACAAAGCTCAAATCATAATTTTGAAAAAAACAATTCGACAAAAACAGATAAACCAGGTCAAAACCAGACAAACCAGACCAAAAAAAAGACAAACAAGGTCAACAAGTATATAGAGAGGTTTCCTGATGTAGTTCCGTTGCATGTGTAATGCGTCCAAGTACGTTTTCAGTGGAATCGACATTGCGTACTGGTATTTCCTTCTTTTAGAGGCTGCGTCGCCAGCCCAAATCTCTTGACTATTCTCCAGTTTATGAAGACATCTGTGGCGCCACTATCGACTAGTGCGACCACATCAGCGATTTTCTTGCGCCCACTGAGCTGAACAACAAAGTTTAGTGCTCGTAATGCTGGTGATACTGTTACAAATTCAGAATCTGGGTGCTCTCGTTTCGCCGTCCTGAGCCACGCTGAAGGGTCAGGACGCTTCAAAAATCCTTTGCGTCATCGGTCTTCTTCGGCTGTTCTTCGGTCTTCATACGATGGATCTCCTGCTCTATGATGAGATCGGGTCCTTCTTCGTGGACGTGGTATTGTTCTTCTTCGGCTTTACTTCGGAACGAAGGATCTCTGCTGAGGTCTTCCTGGGAATCGGCGATTGTTGGAGTATCCTCCTCGTCCCTGTGTCGAGGGTTGTCCTGTCCTGCACCCTGAACGCGTTGGGTGCGTCGTTCGCAGTTCCTGGCATACGTGGCCTTGCTGACCACACTCGTAGCATTGGCCATTCTTTCGATATTCGTCTTGCTGTCCTCTGCTGAGGTATCGCCTGGCTGCTGGTCGTCCGTCTCGTCTAGTACTCTGTCGATGTCCATCGGTTCTCCTGGAGGTAAAGCGGTCGATCTGGTTCCTTGGCTCTGAAACCTGGTATAACCATAGGGATTGGCGAGTCCTCCATCAATGGTACGCTCGATGGTTTCGAGTTCCAGGGCTTTGGTCTGCAGCCTTTAACGTCCGTGGTGTGGCGTTTCCCTGCATGGGATGGTGGTCTGGTAGTGCCTCGGGAGTCCCCTACGGTATGTGTCGATCAGGAGGTTCTGGTGATGGGTCTCGTCGAGTTCTGCTTTGAGACGTAGGCGATTGAACTGTTCATTGTACTGTGTGATGGACAGTTTTCCCTTCTGAAGGCGACTGAGCTGTCCTGCTGCAACTTGACGTTCTCCGGGGTCCTTGAAGCGATCCGTGAAGGCTGTCTTGAAGTCATCCCAGGTCTTTGGAACCGCTTTCGCCTTGTGGAGTCCATGTGCCCAGCTGAGGGCATCACCCTTGTTGCAGTAGAAGAGAGCAAAGTTGACCTTCGCTTCTTCTCTCACCGTATTGGAGAGTTCTTGCTGTGCGATGTACAGCTCGCAGGCTAATATGAATGCGTCTGCCTTGGTTCTGTCACCATCGAAAAATTCTGGTTTGTTGGCTTTGATTTCCGTCATCTTCTGGGGGTGCAGTGCTCGTTCCTCCTGGAGGTTCGGATTGGGATTAGGATTGGGGGTGGGGTTCTGAATGGGTTGTTGGATAGGAGGAGGTTCTGTACTGGACTGCAGGGGTCGGGTCAGGGGCTGGTGGGTTTGGATTCAGTGGGTTCGGTGCTGGGGTCTGCTGAGAGCTTGAGTGCTGCGTAGGCGTGATCGGGGCTACCTTCTTTCGAAGAGAAAGCCGGTCTGCGGTCCACTGTTGGGCAAGTGTTCCTTCGGCTACTTTGCGGACGTGTTCTTCAACCTCTGGGTTTGCTTGATCACGATATATGCGCTCGGCCGTTAATGCTGCGACCTTTCGTTGCTCGTTTGTGACTGTAGACCCGTCTTCTTTGATCCAATGTTCTCCAACCTTGAAGGAGTGTCGTTCGTCGTGTAGGAGATACCCGTTGACTAGTCCTATCGATTCTGGTGTCCCTTGTTCGGATGTGTGATAACTGTTTGTTCCAACATGTGCTGCTACGGCTGCGAGGTAGCGAGCTTCTTCTAGTTCTCCTGTGGTTGCCGGTCGTTGTACGGTGTTCGTCTGGATGTAGATGTTCCCTTGGATGTCTGTAAGGACTCCTTCGATATCTTCAGGTCGTTGTCGAAGTACGATCTGTCCATTTGTCGAATAATATGCGATCTTGAAGGGGCTGCCGTATGGCCCTTCTCCGATGTTGTAGTCTGAAATCTTGGCGGGGTGTTGTCGAGAAGTTTATCCTAATGTTCTGACCAGGTTCGAAACCTGTGTCGTTCCCAAGTCGTACGGCTGTGTCAACACGGCGCCAAGTCCGTCACTAGAGCAGCGACGCTGCTAGTGGTCTCGAAGAGTACGACGCTAAGGCCCGTCCCTTAGCGAAGAGAGATAGAGGGTAGTTGAGGCGGTCGAGGAGTGAAGATGAGAGGAGCGAATCGAGCGACTGTATTGCAAGTCGAGATACAAGATATACAAGAGGATAAACTTAGTGCTACAGGTCCGTGTACGTGGGGTTTATATATGTGTAGGTACGGTAGGATATCCTAGGCGAAAGAGGCAGACGAAAGAGGCAGACGAAAGAGGCAGTAGGATATCCTATACGAAGTCTTAGATAAGCAGTCAGTGGAGGAAGCGATGACAGTAAATGATAGATCGATGGATCGATAGATGGTTGGAGGGCGTCATCGCAGAAGAAAAGAAATAATAAGTCCTTGTAAAAGAGAAAAGAAAGTACGGTCATAACATTGTCGCTCGCCTCCGTGGTGCCGATGCATGCGAATGACGGTGCGTGGTACTGCCTGCATGTCTGTCATGTGTATCGGTGGGATGTTCCTGGTCTGAGGCATGCATGGTCAGTATGAAGTCAAAGACGGAAGAGATGAAGCAGTCCATACAACTAGGACGGCAATGGACAGTATGCACAGGCTGCATGGAAGAACTGACGGTATTCGATGCTACCTGCTGCATCGGAGAGTCCTGATTCTCCTTTGACAGGGTGTGAGGAGAGTCCAGGGAGCCAGCCAATGACCTGTAGCAGTCTACCATGTTGCTAGGCCACGCAAGAGTGAAGTCCGGGAGCGGCATGGTGTATGCGGATGGGGCAGGATCATACACTGGGAGAAACAAGTCCTGTGGCAAGGTGAAGACAGGATCCAGCCATCCAGAGCCCGGTGACGACATGGCACGAACTGCATCAGAAACTTGAACTATGAGAGGTCAGCAGGAACATTCGTGAAGAAGAATCAGCAAACGCACCATTTTCCCACCAGCGACAACCATGGTACTGCTCGGATATTTTTCTCCAGAAATCCGGATCAAGCCCGTCGGTGTAAGCGTATTCAGAAAGGGCTTGCAGATGAGCCGATTCAGGCCGAGTACACGAGAGAGACAGGGCGGTGTTGTGCATGAAGGAAGGAACGGGAATCAGTGCGTCCGTGAGTCCAAGACCGCTGGCTAGCCCCCTACATACATCTGCAGCTTTCTGTCGGACCATTAGTGCCATGCGGACATGGCATCCGAACATTACTCACAAGCACACGAATGAACTCGGACACCCACGCGACACGAAGAGCAGCATTCATTGATCGCGGAGCCCTTCCAACAGCGACGAGAGCGAGACCGACCTCTTACATGCACTGGAGTACCAGAAATTGAGGTCGTCGACAGTGAGCATTATGTAGCAAGCGATCAGGGATGAGAGTGACGATAGTTCGATCGAAAGAGAAAGGAAGCGAAGGGATGAGATGGAGAGAAGGAGACCGGTTGCGGACTTGTTTGAAGTCGCCGCGTCGGTCACTTCCAGTCATGTGACCAATGTCTCGATTGATGCAGGGCCCTGGTGTGATCCGCATCCCGGTATTTGGTGGAGATTTCGATTTGTCAATATGTGTCCAGTGTAGGTGATCCTAGTATGTCCGTCGGGTATCTCCAGTAGAGGAACATTGGTCTTATGTTTATCGAATGATGCTATGAAGCCTATGATATGTGACGTTTCCGGTGCTCGTACCTACAAAAGATGTGGAACATTGTATCCATTGTTAGCACAGTCCGCGGGCACTCGGTCTCACTCACAGAATACCATGAAGCAGCACGATCATGCTGTAAATCCAAGATACATTGAACACACTAAGGTAAGACAAGATTTGTACATGCTAATCTATCTGCGGCGAGATTTTCCCTTCCTGTGACAGCCTTCACCGCGCTCCTGCTCCCGCTCCTCCTCCCTTGCTGCCATCCTTTGCACCATCCCTGAATCCGGCGCCGGAGCCTCGCTGGTAGTCTCTGTGACCGCTTGCTGCTCAGGAGGATCTATGACGAATGTGAGAAGTTATACAGTGCAAAGATGAGAGCCCTTACCAGGGACGGGCAAGAAATGCCTGCCATGAATGCGAGCAGAGACCGTCGGACGAGACGGCATACCGCAGTTCGAGCAGACTGACCGCGGCGGTATCCTGGATTTCCGCGCCTTGCGAGTTGGCAGACCAAAGAACGGCGGTGGCGCCGGTCGCCGCAGAATCGCGCGAGGTCGAAGGCCCTCACGGATAGACCGGCGGTCGATCAGCATCCTGTCATGTTCGCCGTCAAGGACAGCGGAAGGCGCAGGGACCACAGGCAAAGGCCGAGGTGGGCACCGACCAGTGCTGATCATTGCCACCCGCCTCCGCTGTGGACGGTCAATGGCACATCCGGGACGTCCGCGTTTGCCGTCAGAGACAGCAGAAGACGCAGGAGACACAGGGATGACGCGCAAAGATTGAGGTGCGCGCCGGCCGGTGCTCATCATGGCGACCCTCCTGCGCTGTAGAGGGTCACCGGCACGTCGCGCACGTCTGGACATGGAGTCCGAAGCCGGCGGATGGACATCGCCGTCCTGCGCCTCGTCTGTAAGTTAGCGTGTTAGTACGAATGCTCGGTGATCAGGAAAGAGTGAGCACATACCGACGGCTGGATGGCGCACGCCACGCATGGGCTGCGCGTCCACGGTACTCACATCTGGTGCAGACTGCCAGATCATGTGGAAAGCACCGTCGAATGGCGACGGGGTGTCTGGGAATGGCGCGGAGTTGATGTGGACGCGACTCGGCCCTGCGGAATTGAAGTCCGGAGATGGAAGGACGTGTAGAAATGAGACGATCGCACCTGCGGTTGCCGGTTGGGCTGCGGAATCAGTTGGCACACTGCCCAGCGGCTCCCTAGCAAACGTTATAATGACATACTGCATTGAAAAAGAATAGAACATACCTATTTCCCACCAGCGATGCCCGTCGTAGTTTGCAGAGACCGCGTTCCAAAACGCTGCATCATATCCATCGGAATATGCGAGCAGCGACAGGGCGTGGAGATTGACGAATTCTCTTCCAGCGTGATGCCAGCGAGATGGCGCGACGCCTCAATGATAAATGGCGGCAGCGGAAATACCTCGTATTCATCATGAAACGCGCATGCTAACTCGCGCGAAAGGCGTGCAGAAGTCTGTAGGATGGTTAGCACAGCGCGGAATCGGCATCCGAATGTGACGCACCAATGCCCGATTCAACTCGACAACCCACTCAGCACGTACGGCCGCCGGAACGGTCAACGGCGTCCTCCCAGCAGCGACCAGAGCGAGACCGACCTCGGTAACGGCCCGGATATAAGAGACATTGAGGTCTTGCATGGTTTGGGCGATGGAGAACGACATAGCACGCAAAAAACGGCCGATAAGCGATGGAAAGGGCGACGGACTAGAGGGGAGATGTGGGGGGGAGGGAAGAAGACCGGGGGCGGACTATGACTCTGCTTAAGTGGCAGCTTTCGTCACTAGTCACGTGTTCCATCGTCACATAAATGATGGCTCTTGCTGATGTAATACTTGGATGTGGGATGCTTCTGAGGATTCCGGCCATATCCCCGGGCATCTGGACTCTGATTCCAGTCCTGGTCCGGGGTTTTGGTGAGTGCTGAGCATTCACATCAGCTTATATCAGCTAACCTTAACCTGACTCGAGTCTTGACTTAGCCCAAACCTGAATCTAAGCGCAGGCATTCCGCGGCTTCCGGCAACGCCCGGTCGGACTTGGAACTACTTGTGGGATGCTGCGATGCACGGTCATGCGCTGTCAGCATCACGAAAGCCCTCTGCAACACATTTCCTTGCTGAATTCCTTACCAAATGACCTCCTCTCGCTCTTCAGCAACTGTTTTCTTCCATTGGGAAACCATCAAGGCGACGGTTTATGTTACAGAATCTCGAATTAGAAGCCATCTGGAGGACGTGGCAGCCGCGGGGAGTGTAGACAGGCCATGGCGGCTTGCTCGTATTTGCCGTGATGCAGTGAGTAGTTGTACCATTTCATGGCTATGTATTTCTTGACGCACATTTCAGGTAGTGGCCCAAAAGGTGATTGTGGAAGCAATGCACCTTGAAGCCCGCACTCCAGGCAATCATCGCTCAGGCCGCAAATGCACCTTGCGGAGTTTCCCGCCGTTGCTTATCCAGGTTGCGGAATGGTATAATTCTCATTATCGGATTGATGGTCGACCAGTGCGGGTGCCAGATGCAAGCTTCGTAGAGGCACTGCTGCAGGCGGTGGAAGGGTCCTGGACGCCACCAGGAGGAAACAGACCGAAACCGAGACGGGACAGAGGTATGGGGTCATCGGCATTCCTTGTGTTATAGTAATATCTGATTGTGTGCGGTGCAGGTCCGGATGAGATTGTGCGCGATGAGGAGGACCCGGTGACAGTGGTTCATAAGCGAGGGAGTAAAGAAGTGGAAACAGGGGTCAAAGGTGCGTTATGGCCTTGTAACATTTAGTCCAGTTTGCTAACTATTGTCTAGAAAGCCCACAGCTCATGTCGTGTGCACGGATATCCACACCGACAATGCGGTCATCCCAACAAAGCGGCGGAATAGTGAACCGGAAGTCCTGCAACCACCACCCCCAGTAACATGATGGGTCGGCAGCCCGCGGGCCAGGTGTGCCAAGTCACTATCTCCGGACTCGAAGCCTAAGCCCTGCGCACGATGAACATGGAAACACGACGACAGCTCAGGAACATAGTGGGTTTGTTAATTATTTGTGTTCCATGCACTGATTGTTTCCAGATGTATCTATCGAGTGGACTGATGCTAAATTCCGCAAGTTGTCCGAACGGTATGATGCTGCGATCCGTCGGATTGGTGCTCTGGAGCAGAGCATGACAACTACGGCGCAGGAGCTGAAAGGCAGCATGGCGGCATTAGATTCGAAGCTCGACCGTGTCTCTGGACAGGTGGCGGAGTTGGGCCTCGAGGTCCGCGGATTATGTGATGGTCTTTCTAGACTTCGGGAGGATCACAATGACCTGTCGACAGGCATTGAGCAGCAGCTTGACACAGTCACAGACCAGTTGACATGGATCAATACCCGCATGCCTTTTCCTGCTGATGCGATTTCAACAGACTCTGAAGCCGGACATTCATCAGATAGCAGTAGGGGGAGTCCATAGTTTGTTGTAGCTCACAAATCTGATATCAGTTGACCGCGGTCCATGTTTAAATAAAGCAGTCCGAATCCGTGTAGCAATGAGAGTGCGTGTGGCTCTCGGGCAGAATACCCGGATCTGATTTGACGAGTCCGAGTCCGAGAGAGTCAGTGAAGTACACGTTAGTCCGAGAACGTAGCAGTCCGCAAGTGCTGGAACAATTAATCCGAGACCTGGTTAATCCGGCTGAACCGAAAACCGGATCCGGATCCGGATTTGGCGATGAGTCCGGATGGTGTAGTCCGGGTCCGGGTCCGTTAATCCGGATGGGGGCAAACCGAGACGAGCTCGACCGTAATTTACGAGGCATGAGATATAGGGGGCGGAGCTCAGCTGTAAGCTACGGTACATATCTATATAAGCTGGCCCGTAACTTGCGGTCTATGCGGAAACTGAGCTCGCCCGTAGCTTACGGACCAAAAAGGTGTCATTTGAGCTCGTTTGACCAGCCCGTAACTTGCGGCCTTAGGTCACTTTTGTCTGGCCCGTAGGTTTCGGCGAAAGTCACACCATTGACTGCTTACTGTACAGGTTTGCCATATGCTCCGACACAGCCTTGTTATCTTTTGTGCTTACTGATGCTGTTCGGGCTGACTGATGCTGTTCCCATGAGATGATGCAATATGCTATGCTATGCTGTACGATTACTGTACAATTTCTGATTGGTTGATATGCAGAGCCCCCACTAGTATATAAGGGCTCTATTCTTCGCTCAGATACCTCAGTCTTTCACATCACAGACTGAGGTAAGCCTTACTTTGCATACTTAGAGTTACTTCTCTTTACTGACTCTCCTTGTAGTATAGACTAACGTCTCTCTAAGGTACTGCAATATAGTCTTTCACATCACAGACTGAGTATAGACTAACATCTCTCTAAGTCGTGTTTCTTCAAAATGGTGGAGGTTGCTCAGCCATTCTCACTCGCTGAGGCTGTGGTGGAATGGGCTGCGGTGGGACGGGCTGATGTGGAACGGGCTGAGGTCGAGGTGGAATGGGCAAGGGCTGAGTGTAGATGGATGCTGGGGCGGGTGTTTGCAATTTGAGTTTGGTAGGCTTCACGTCCAGTTCCACTTTGATGGTAGTGAGACTGAACAGTGGGACTGGGCTAGGGTCACTCAATTCCGTCTGTGCAGCTGCGTCTTCGAATGAAGCACCTGCCGCAAACTGGAACAGTAAAACACATTCGTGTGGGATGGGCAATGCTTGAAGACTTTGTGACATGTGGGTGGGTGATGCACTTGGTGAGTCATTCAAGTTTATGGTACTGTGTGGGTTGCTGAAGGAATGTCGGTGAGGACGTAGATGACTGACGTGATGAATGGGTGAATCCGGGAATTGAACGAGTTCGAATGTCGACGAAGCAGTGTCCAAACCCAATGATCCCGCTGACGATGGTGAAGCTGGTCGAGACAGTGGAGTTGGTGCTTCAGGTGGGATGGGAGCATTCTTTATAAATTGTCCATTCTCCCCTCATGGAGGCTGGACACAAGCCTTTGCTTTGTTACTTCGTTGGGCTATGATGGCAGCTGCCTCGTTGCAGAGGCATGGGCAGCTGGTAAAGGATATAGAATGCTGATGTAGACACAAAAATGCAGATGTGCTGATGTAGATGCAGAAATGCAGATGCAGAACAATTTAGGAGAAATGCAGATGCAGAATAAGATGCAGAATGCAGAAAACAAGGATCGAACCCTTGCTTGTCACCACGATAGAGCAGGCCGAGGAGAGACTCTGACAGAACAAGGTGATGGCAGGACTGAGGGCTATCTACATGCAACTTGGTGCTGCTCTGGCATGCTTGTCAAGACTCGGTCGAAGACAGCAGAAGAGCTGCCCAAGTCACCAACCGGTTATGTGAACCGGGTGCTCAGGAGGAAAGGAGACGAGAGTGAGAACGATGGCAAGCAGTGCAGTGCCCTGGATAGCAGGTACAGTAGGACCTGGTTGGGTCTAGGGCAGCATGAAGGGCTCATGGTCCAGTCATAGGCACATGTACTGGATGCGAGGTCCGGTCTAAGGAAGGGAGGCTGGACGTGCTGCCCGGATGGAGGAGAGAAATGGAGCAATTCGTGACAATGCTGCTGACTAATCCTCGGCTAATCCTTGGCTTCTCGGCTCACCTTTCGCCCTTCTGACCCCCTGAGCTCCTACTCCAACAAGTGCTGACCTGCTCAGGAGGTGAACAGTGACTAAGAGAGTTGAGAGCGACTGAGAGAGGGGAAGCACACGGCGAGGGGCTCAAAAGGGCACTGGCAACTGACAGGACAAGTCTTATAGAGTATGCAAAGTAGTTAAGCTGAGTCTCTAGGACTCGGCTCTACTGTATATATACATGAGAGATGTGCAGCTGCAGCCGTATCTAAGGAGACAGTAGTAACTGTGCAGAGCTGCGCAAGGCTATGCCAATAGAGACAAAATAAAGGTGAAATGAATAGGTAGAGTAACACTGCCACGATCATGATGGAAACAAAGATAAGATTGAGGCAGCATGAGTCCATGTATACATGTAGATATGATGATAAATAAAGGAAAGGGAGCACCGCAAGAAGCATGGTGAATGGGCCATGGTGGGGATGTCGAATGGAGTGATGTCAAGAACAAAGAAAAATGAAACATATGGTTCTTAACAGTTTTGTTGGTGCATTCACTTGCACCATTGGTCTCAGGATGGAAAGAAGAGGTCATCTTTAGGGTGACACCAGAAAGGTGGTGCAGAACATGCCAGAAGCGGGAGACAAAAAGCTTGTCTCAGTCGGAGACAATGTTGAGTGGTAGGCTGTGGTTGCAGTACCAGTGATTAAAAAAAAAGAGAAGCGAAGTCCTCGGCCATGATGTCAGTGCATGTAGGAATGATCTGGACATCTGAGAAAATCCACATAACTATATAGAACTATATACTCTATATAGTCTATATAACTCCATAGCTATCCCCTTTTCTATATATTTGGCTATAGAGACAGATGTTCTATATAGTGCTATATAGCAACTAGGAATACTATATAGTGCTATAGATGCTATATAGATGTAAGGATGACTATATATGCTATGCAATTCAACTCAGCTATAGATACTATATATGTTATATATGTTCTATAAGCTATCATCACTTGTCTATCTCATGTAGCCTATATATACTATACTTGATTACATAGACTACAAAATAAGAAGTTAGATTCATAGCATGATTGAGCCCAAAAAGTTTGAAACTCAAATACTCAACCTTGAAACTCACACAATAGTAAATGAGGACACATCAAATGATCATTTCAAAACTATACAAAGAATAACTACAAACAAAGTAAGATATAACATAATATAAAGGCTTTAAGTATACACACTACAAAAAGATAAGCAATAGTTAAATTTTGACAAGACTACAAGAAAAGCTTACCAGAATAACAAAAAAGCGAAAATCTAACCACCTTAGCAAAGACTAGTTAGTAAGCTCACACTAAAAGACTACAACATAGACTTACCAAAATATTAGAAAAGTGAAATCTATTAAAACAACATAAGACATCAGCATAAGAATGTAAGACATCTGTAGAAGAAAAGCACTTACTTAGCCACAAATAAAGACAACATGGCAGAGATGGTTGTGGAATGAGAGAAAGAGATGACACACAATGCGCGCAATAAATACGTACATGGATGCATCGGAGTTCGAATTGTGGCTGCTGGGAACTGCCGAGCACCACGTCGGAGGCTAACCATTAGATTTCACTAAGTTATTTGTGTTGTTCGGGATCGTAGAGTAGAGTATATACATTTGTAGCTTATACAATTGATTCTAATGATGTTATACGGTACCTCAGTTTTTTCCCTTATTTTATTAGAATTTATTTGATTTGTTGCATCACAAGAAACAACAACTCCGATCCTCCAGTCAGGGTTTACTTGCCCCTTGTTCTGTACTGTTTTCCCCATTCAGTACCACTCTTTCAGCTCTTGTACTTACAACAAGGTGCCTCTGGCCTTGTCCAGTGCTATATAAATGCTTGATTTAAGAAGAAAATAAAAAAAAGGACACACACCCTTCTCTCTCTCCAAGAGAGCCGGGAAAGGCACACAGTGCCTCTGCAGTTGCAATGCAACTGGCCCTTTATCCTCCAATCTTCAGTTGTGGACACTATTGACACAGTGTGCATCACACCAACATTTTTGCAAATGGTAATGGCAATGGTCTCTGTGAATTGTTTCCAAAGCAGGGCCTATCGTTCATCAAACAGCTATAAGCCAGGGGGTATGGATAGCAGACGTTAGACAAACGATCCTGAAGTACGAAGTGTTCAGTCCTATCTATGCCTCTGGGAGACTTTGTCCCTCGCAACGTCTACCACAAGCAAACCACAAGTGAACAATTTTGGGTCCGAAGTTTATCTGGACATAAATTTAGTAAGCTTGCCTACTCCTATGTGGAACTGGAGATATACGATGGGCGAAAATGGACAATTAATATTACTTCCGCGTCAGTTTCTCGCGAAGTTCAGCGCCTTTTAGTTTGGCACGCAAGTAGTCCAGACGATGCTCATAGCGGGCAAGCACGTCTGCTCGGCGCCTCCGAATGTCTGCTATTGCTCCCAAGCTGATAAGATCCTCGCCGTGTCCCGCCAGAGCTGTTCGATTTTCCGTCATAACAGACCCAGCCCTTGAGCTACTTGAAACTGACGCGATATATGCCTGTAACGAATCTATCTCAGCAATTTGCTCCTTGCCGTCCGTCTCTGCGACTGTTGACAAAGCTACATGACTGGGATGGGGCGATAAATTGATACTAGAGCTACTCCCAACAGCCAACGATGTTGCAAGAGGAGGAACTGATGATGATCCGCACGTTCCGCTCCGTCCGCGAGGAAACGGATGTAATAGATGTTTTCTTGACAAAGGAAGTGATGGTAGAGGGCCCACTTGACGCATACGTGCAGGAGACTGGGCTGCAAAAATGCTAGTACCAATCGACGTGCCAGACTGAACAGAGACAACGTCGCTGTCCTTTCCGATCCGGAATGGTCTTGATTCCGGGACGAAGGCCCATGGACCACCCATACTAGCCTTCCCGTCCATTGTAGAATTCGTGTGGGCTAGATGTGAACTTGAGCTAGTAGAATGCGATGGACCGATTGCTTGTTGTCGATAGCCTAAAGTCGTAACTTCTAGCCCGTTGAAGGCATCCAACACCCGTCGTCGTTCAGCTTCTACTGCTTCAATTTCCATGCGTATGTCGTCTACAGCTTTAAGATGACGGTCATCTGGGATGTGATCGGAAGCGTGCATCGGGGTGCGGCCTGAACCCGATACTGGAGAACGTAGATGGAAGGACGAGGGAGGAGGGACGATGTTATGTGCTTGCTTCCCGAGGCGAGTTGAAGATGGCGAACGTTTGGCCGGAGAAAACGGTCCGTGCGGGCTGACTTCAGGACTTGCACTGGAAGGAGATGTGATATGTTCGGATCGCATAGATAGATCACTCGTTTGCTTTGACAGACCGCGAGGAAGCATGTGTCTTTGGAGAAAATGAGAAGGTAAAGAGCCCACAGACATAAAACTCCTTGAATCACTGAAACTCTGGTCCCGGGAGGAAATCGAGAACCGACTAGTTGCTCTCTTGAAAAGGCCAGACACGACTGACGAAACAGATTTGCGAGACTGAGTTGAAGGAGGGCGAGAAGCGTATTCCGCTGGAAAAGGCTTGCCTGCAATGGGTATAGCCATCACATCAGCGGAAAGGCACGACAACCACAAGACCGAGTATACACACTTAGGAAATCTGAACTGAGCGCTGCAGTGTAGGAGGCTATTGGTATTTCCGCAGGTGGCATAGATGCACTAGGAAGTCGCTCAAACAGATTTTGACGCAGTACCCGATATTCATCGTCACTGATATCCGTTTAATGAGTGAAAGCGCTGGGTTATGCGACCAAGACCACACACTCGAGTAAACCTTCAGCATTTGCAGTAGCAAGTTCGTCAAGTCGCTGCGCAAGTGCTAGCCTAAGTCACACTCATGAGCAAATACAGAGAAAGGCAAGGTAGACAACAAACGTGGCAACATCAGTCGAGGCGCGCGCTGCGACTACAGAGGAGATGCCGACAACCCGGGACGTTGGATGACCATTCTGTGAGGAGTTTGCCGCCGTAACATGTAGAGGATGTTCAGGTGTTTGAGAAGGGCCTGCAACGGGAGCGGCACTAGCCAGATGGTCTTGCGACGGCGCTGAGTACACCTCCTGTTCCGTTCCTTTGGTTTTGCTATACTAAAAGCCCCATGAAGAATTGACATGTCATTTCTGTGACAGAATGCAGGCAGGAGAGTTATGTCACGACGTACAAAACGCGAGCGAATGATCCCCACACCTCGTCTACCATCTCCGATATCGTCCTCAACATGGGGTCGCCTAGAAGAGAAAAAAACCATAGACGTGACCTTGGACGTGACGTTATTTATCTTCTCCGGTAAGAAGTCCCGTGCTGATTGTGGTCGATGTGAACAATATCGTAGTCAATACAGTGTCAAGCGTTAATTCACGGTTGCTTGTTCCTGGTCCCGTAAGGGAGCAGGTCTCTCTCAGGAATTACTGCCCCATTAGGAAAAACGTGTCACGTGAAATGGAGCTTGGTCTTGTTTGTACGCTGCCGCAGCCTGAGCCAAGCGCTCGTTGCTGCTCGACTCATGCAGGCGACAGAACTTCCCTACGTTCCGCACATGCGAGTGCGCGCGCGCCCTCTACAGTATCCATATCAGATCGCCGTGGTCCAACCGTGGTTGACATATGTATATATGCCGACTTGCTGCGTGAGCCGCGCCCCTGTGCACTGCGAGCAATGCTCGATGCCCGGTGTTAGAACAGTATGGCCTGCAGCTTCCTGACTACTCAATATTCTCTTTTCTTGTAGATATTTGCATGTTGCGAATCACAGTATTAAGAAACATGTCAAGGTAGTAGTGTTGATTATTCACTTCTGGTAATTATTAGCTCGCTGTAGACTCTCGCTTGCCCTCTGCTAGGGATATACATAATCCTATCATGTCTCGAGGCATTGGCTCGATATAGCTCCTGTATATGTTTTTGCAGTATCACATTTTTTCTACTCCAAATTTAGACTGCTTTCTCTATGTCCTTTTAAGTCCTACAGGTTCGGTTCGTACACATGGGACCAGGATATGCCCGTAGGGCCGTGGTATACTCTTAAGCAGTAGATGAACATTGCAACTCAGCACGAAAATGGCAGTCACGTGCATTCCTGTCATAGTGAGCGAGCGGCCCGATCAAGGCCCGATTCGTTTGATGAAAGCGCTGACACGTCACGCGGCATTGATCATTGCAAGTACCTAAGTCGACAGCGAACTCGAACACTAGTGACCAGCAAGCAGCTGTGTACGTGGGCCGAAGGCCTTTTGCAAGCATGACCGTCGTGAGGTATGAAAATGTCTTTTTCCTGTATACATGGGTTCCTCTGACGCTGCTCGTAGACTTGGCGTCTGCGTACTAGGCGTCTATGCAATGTTTCTAGTAAGCTCGTCGGCCGGTCACTTATTTTTCTCGCTAATGTATAGCACTCACAAGGTATGGGCAATTGCACAAGAACGACGTTAGTATTCAACCTCAAATTGGAATTGCAGTGTTGAACCTTGCTTCTGTTTCCTGCAGTATCTGTTCCTTTCCGATCCAAGGACGGAAGCTCGACAGACAAGTTCAGCTCGCCTGTGTTCATGGGAACATGTCAAAGCCTCATATGTTCTTTATTTGCGCTGCTCTACCTCCTCCTCAGACGTCGCCCAGGCCAATTGCTCTCCCAGATCCTCGGCATTGAACCCAATCCCGATGTAGTCGTCGCAAAGCAACCCTTCCGCTCTTCATCTGATCAGCCGCGCGGCACATATTCCATGGCCTTACTCCTTCGTTATCTCCAATGCTCCCTCTTCATCACACTCGCTGCTCCTTTTGGCTTTGCATCCCTCGCACACATCTCTTATCCAGCAATGGTCCTAGGGAAGTCCTGTAAACTCGTCCCGGTCATGCTGATGAACGTCATACTTTACCGACGGGCCTTCGCCCGCCATAAATACTTTGTTGTTGCACTAGTGACCGCGGGGATCACCATTTTTATGGGTTTTGGTCGTGAGGACAAACCCAACCATGGGACGGAACGTGGCATTCATCCAACCCTAGGACACAATCTCATCGGGATCAGCTATCTGTTAATCAACCTTGTGTTAGATGGCGCAACCAACTCCACGCAAGACGAAATTTTCTCAAGATATAATGTGTCAGGTCAACAGATGATGTTCTGGATCAACTTGTTTTGCACTGTCATCACGCTCCTTATATCCATTCTTCCGCTGCCATATATCCCAGTCCTGCATCCCATGACCAACGGGCAAACGGAGCTTAAGACAGCTTTAGATTTTATCCGGTCTCATCCCAGCATTGTGTCTCCGCTTGCCCACTTTGCGTTGACCGGAAGCATTGGGCCAGCTATTCATCTTTTGAAACCCTTCAGCATTTGGATCTCTTACACTGGTGTAAGCTCTCCTCGACACTCCGACCTTCATATACTGATTAGCTTCCATAACTGTGGACACCTTGACTTCGCAAATTATTCACCATTGCTCTTCTGTTCTGTAGTGCTCTATCAATCGATAGATTGACAATTGGTCAGTGGTGTGGGGCATCGTGGGTCTTTGTTGGAATATCTGTAGAAGCTGGGTAAAGCGTAGAGTGGGTTTTACTTTCTGATGAGAAAACACTGCTCATATCAACTGTGTTGCTTTACAATCTTGTTTATCAGACATCCCATTGCCAAGCAGGTTATGCAGGGGAGAAGAAAAGGCAAAGATTCAAATCATTGTAATCTTAAAATAGATGGTTCAATTATTAACACTTCATGTCAATGCCGTGGGGTTATGCCTTGATCACATTACAACAAGAAATCTCTAGGTGATGATTTATTAAGGGGAGTTACAAGCTATGAAACACAAAATTCCCGAACATGATAAATTATCTTGGCTTACTAAGCTTTTGTATATCAACTTTTGAAAGTGGACTGCCAAAGATTCGAACAGCCTCTGTCCATTGAAAAAGAGATCACAAATGAATACTTATTGACAAAGGATGGATTGATTGCCATAGTGTGTTCCACCATCTTATATATACTACAATCAATATTGATACAGTCTACACACAACAAAGTGAGTCACCTTGGAGAATGTTTCAATCTACTTGGCACAGAAGAATATGTGGGGCATGCATGGCACCATCTTTGAACCTAGTTGAAGATCATTCACATGTGAGATATCAAGATTGACTTCATGTGAAATAGTCCAGGGTGTAGGAAGATTGGTAGAAGCTGCTGCAGGGTTCAACAAAATGTTGGGCTGTGAAGATTGCATGACAAACCTTCGTTGTTGAAGGATATGCCGACATAGGTTGCCCATAGCATCTGTCCCCGCGTCGTCGGGGTCCATCGGTGTAGAGTCAATACTCTTCAAACCCGTTCGAGAATTCTCTTCTTTCTCGGAGGTGGAATAGGACATCAACAAGTGCTGTTAGCCGCAAATGAAATCCCATTTAGGCGGAAGGCGCAAGGATTCGGAGCAGCTTAACGCGCGCTGATCCGAGCATTAAGCAGATATGTCGAGATATTGACAAGGAGGGAACCGTACAGAATCGAAGGATTAACTCGTCATTCAAACTCAGCTTGAGGAAAAGACAAAGCTGAGTACTGATTGAATCCTCGTATGCTAGGAACCAGAAGCACTAGGCTGTCGGGAGAAGCCATCGAGGACATGCAGTAGCTGCGTAGTGAAGTGTTCGTGGAAAACGTCAATGGGCTGCCTGGTCTACATTGACCAGATCTCAATTGCTAGGATGACCAGAATCGACGAAGGCGTCCAGACTTTAGGGAGCAAATGAGTTAATGATCGAATCAGAAAGTTTCAACCGAAGTATTAGAGGGAGTAGAACTGTCTGGCTTCGAAGGACTTCACGTGTTGCACCAAGCTGCGGCCAAGTGTTAATTGGCATATCAGCCTCGACCGCTATAGGCGTTCCACTGCACATGACCATGCGAAAAGAACGATCGTTCAAGGTTTCTGGCGTGCTAAGCGCGTTTCCGAACGCAATGGTGGTAGCTTAGGGGACGAATATCAGTAAAAAAGTTAGGGTCTCACCAACGGGAGGTATGCACATACGTCAAGAGTCTCATTCACAGGAACACCCAACACCGCCATTTCTTCCCTTTTAAGTGCAACAATGGCACCAGGAACAGTCCCAGACACTTGATGTCCTTTTGTCCGCCCCGCCCCACTACACTTTGTTATTGAACTTCAGTGGTATTCGAAGATCCTGAGCCCGTATCCGTGAAGACTCCAGACATAGGGCAGACTCGTTGAGTTTGTACAGTAGATGAAGCATCGAATCGAGGGTGATGCGCCCACTACACCACAACAATCATGCTTGGCAAACAGTATGAAGACGGTGCGCAATGTATGAATGACGATATGCATACATCGTCCGATCTGACAGGTTCGCTTAACTCGGGTTAATCCCGAGTGTTCGCCGGACCAAACTCTTCCTATCTCGTCGAAGCTGTCATTCCAGAACTAGACACAAGACATCCAGATCAAAGTCTATTGTACCTTAGCAGGAAGAAACCCTCACTCTCTCACTACGCTCCGCAGATCTTTTCTCATACATGTATCTGGACTATGCCAAGTACAAGCTAGAGCCTATAGCATCCTTCGAAATATTGCCCGACACGAAAGGACTTCACCATTTTCTCGTCTCTTCTTGTGATGCTTTCATCAGACCGTCGGGCCCTCAAAAAATCACTCTTCCCAATGTCCCGCGCGGTGTTGTTGAGCGACCGAGCGGCTTGCACGAAGCGGTATTCTGTTGCTCCGCTTCCCCTCTGACCGTGTATGTACCAGACAACATGAGCCTTTGCTTTGAAACGACGAAACCCAGGAGACCCCGCCGCACTTCCGATGCCCAAATTGCCATCCAATTTTGACTTGACTTTCGCTGTCTCCATTTGCCTTCAACTGTGGCATTGCGTAAAGCCTCGCGCATTCAGCTGAGCACGCAAGCATGTCAAGCGTGCCCGCAGTTGACGGCAAGACAGAGCGACTGGATGCAGAAAGAATGAGAGACTCCCATTTGGTCGAATACAGCTGCCTCCCGCTAAGGTTATAAGGTATACAAAAGATTCACACCTGCGAGGACACTGGACTGAGGACTTGCAGATGTGGGTAGAATGTTGATAAAGACTTACACTGGTCGATAAACGGCGTCGTCGGCACCAGCACGCTCGCGAACCTAGCGAGCAGATCTTCGCGGATTGATTGATGAGGACATGAAAGTTAGACCAAATAGTCAAATATGACGCGAAGTTGCAGTGGCAGGGATCTATAGCCGAAACGTGCAGCGGGAGAGCACTTACGACCGCGTCTGAGTCCGGTCGTGGAATCGCAGATCTATCTCGGCTTGCCGTAAATGCGCAGACTGTGCGCCTGGCGCGCTAAGCGCCGAAAGTTCGTCAATCACCGTGGCAAGCCGAGAAGGCCGGTATGCACAGCTTTAAGTACAGAAAGTGCTCGACTGTCTTGCCTTGAGAGTGACAACACAGTGGAGCTCGTTCCTTATGTTCAAAAGCAAGCGATTCCTCTCCGGATTCTTCCTGTGGCTCCACGGAAAAAAAGAGTCCTCAGAAAGCTACCTTGCACTTCTACTTGGCTTCATTCTGGTACGCAGACTACTCATGAACAGCCCTTTCAAATACTAGAGCGATTGATTTTGTGACCCTCGACCATTTACGTTTGGCACAGGGAAAGTTTGCACTGGTCATTGCTCTTGCTGTCGCTTTGTGTCCCTGTTTTCGCTGATCTCGTGTGAGGTATGTTTAATACGGTATGGCACCGCATGGATTGTTCTTTATGTTTGCCCCTGAAGAGGCGGGGCGGACAACAACAAATAGGGCTTCCCTTTTCCCGTCCAAGAAGCTTACCAGGCCGATGGGTAAAGGAGTGTGAATTGCTTTCTCGCGAACATCGAAGGTGTGCTGAAACAGTGACCTCGGAGTCAGACTGGGCTTGACCTGGTTGCTATCCACAAGCGAGGGAGCTATTGATTCGTGAAGCAGCCCTGTTCACGGTACCCCAATCCAAGTGGGTCTCGTTATCGCGGTTTTCAAACATTTATAGACTTTGCTTCATTTGTATTTTCACTAGTATCGTCCTCGCCTACCGGAATTTCTCACCTGCAACGCAGTCCGGGAGCTGTCCCCGAGCAATCGGAGACGTTCATAATCTGTCAATACGTGCACCTTCCGGAAAACTTAACTCTGACGCGCGCCGATGCACAGCTTCCACTGGCTATTTTTCCAGACTAATGCCGTAGCAGCTGGTGCACAGTTGACTCTTTCCAAACAATGCACGCCTACAAATCACGGGCTGCTCGTTTGCTTTCAACGTTGTTTATTCATGGAGGGGCAAAACGAAAGATGTGCTTGTTGGTGCTATGCACTCAAGGAATTAAGGAAGGGGAGGTGTGAATGCATAAGATGGCAGGCTAGGCTACTAATTATTATCATTTCTAAGGAAACTTGCTCACAACGTACACAACACCAAAAAGTCCCGCGTGAACGTACGGTAAGTCTAGCATCTAATGCCTCTAGAGCCTGATGAAGAGTGCCTGCGTGCAGCGCCTACTTGAAGCAATCGTACGATTTTCAATGTACCGTGCGGCATGCTGCCGCACTGCCCAGATAACGCATCGGGCATCGTTCTGACAAACGCCTGTGACGACAATGAGCAAGTTACTACGGACGACGCGGCATGGGCGCCACGGTGGGCATCGATGGACGTCAAAGCAATCAGGTGGTGAGCAATATGGAGTATTCGGTGAGGAAGAAGGTACACAAGCGTAGCCGGCGGGCTGGCGGCGAACGCAACGACGGTAGCATTGACGCATTCGAGGTAAGTAGCTTATATGATATGGCATGTCCGGTGCGGGGCGCCACGGTGGCCGTAACATGAGCAAGCACTGACCCAGAATCTCCGACGCTAACTGGCGCCAAGCAGCTGCAATGCCGCGGCTGAATGGGCGCAGGTTGCTATGCGTGGGGCAGCTATGAGCTCGGAAAGCGGGGACAGTGCGCTTTTGTGGCAGAGATGCGGCGGGCTGCGGCGGAGCCATGGAAGGAGGCCAATGTGGGGGAACAAGAGGAAAATGGAGGTTGGGAGGGCCGAGGATTTGAAGTAGTCTAGTTGTCGATAAAACAGTTAGCTAAGTAGAAGGGTTAGTCGGACAAGAAAAGGGCTGACATATGGAAGCCGCGCCGGATCGGCTTATGAGCTGGGAAGCGGCCTGCGTTTGCATCTTGGAACATGCGATAAAGCCGGACTCTGCGCCTCACTTTCTCCATCACTTTCCTCTTTTCCCTCCTTCAGCCTCTGCCATCTTCCTGGCGTTTCCCCGTCTCTGGCCCCCCTCCCCTCTCTCCGTTCATGGCTGTATTCCTCTTCTTCCGACGTCGCGTCCTTTCCTCGGCGTCGTCTTAGCCGCCTCTTTACCTGTTCCGCGACCAGATCTTCACCAAAAGGTCATCAGTCCCAAGTCTCTCTTCTATTCCCGTCCCAAGGAGGGCCAATGCCATGGCAAATCCGCGTACTTGCATTGAGAAATGAAGCTGGGGTGCGTTCTCCTCTTCCGCTCTGTGTTCTTGGACGTGTCCTGTAAGAAAAAGCGTCGTTGTCATCTTCTACGGGCTCCCAGACAGGTACTGACCGAGGAATAACCGCCATCCGCATTGTTAAAGAGCCAAGTCGAAGTTCGGTTGGCTATCCTCTCTC
>QUOP01000006.1:0-35876 GCA_003675405.1 Hericium coralloides
ACCTTGTTTCCTTCCATTAATCTGAGTATTCAGGAAGACTTCCTTGCACGTTGTGCTATCGTTTGGGCCTGCGTTGCCACGATGAACGGGTATGCCCATTGTCTTGCCAACGGAACACCATGTCCTTACCCCAGCATACTCGATAAGAAACGGATGAAAGGCTCAAGCACCAGTGCAGCACTGCCCAAAAATCAAAGGCGCCATTACATGTGCATCTGCATTGTAGAAAAGAAACATTACATGTATACAAAATGCTAGACAATTGCTGCCGTCTTCGTAGTTTTTATGATTCGCACGGCGATGAAGCCGGGTAGCATATTCATCTCCAAGCGGAGGATAAAGCGTTGTTTCTTGCTAGAAGACAGATAGCCCTTGCTTATGAGGCCCACGGAAAACAGCCTGCTGGCCCGAGGGTGATTCTTCATGAGGAATCCTGCGAGGGGGTGCCGTCTCCCTGTCAATAAAAGCGATGAGACAGCTCAGCAGACTGACTTCAGACGTCAACTGACATTCAGCGAGGTTGCGACTGACTATCAAAGGTGTACGGAACCCAGATGTCTTCGAAAAGCACAACACTCTCGATTAAGCAACGTTGCTCTTTCGTTGAGCTTATCTCGAGCGCCTGCGATGTTCGCTTTGAGGTGACCTCTATCTTGCGACCTTCGATTACGGGGAAGACCATTTGGTGGGTCTTTCAGCATGACGTACGCCAATAGCCACTTGAGGAGAAACGCGGTCATGACTGCTGCCAGAACGCAAAATAAGTCATATACTAGTCCCGCCTGAATACTCTTCGCCCTCCAATTTCTTGCCACCATTCTGCGAGTGCGCAGGCTCATGGTCCCTCTCGCCTCCGTTAACGTGCCAGTTGGTACCCGACCCCCCCACGGTCGTCTCCCGCCCTCGCGCCTGCGCTGCTTCTCGCATCAGTACGCAACTTTCCGCCAGCGAGAACGTCCCAAGGCGCAAGTGCCCAAGCCTATCGTATATGTTGAGATCTGAAAACAAGCCGCGCAAAATGGAAATCACAAACCTTCTGCACGCGCCTGTCGCGCGGATAATTTCTCCCGCTCAAAGGAACGCTGGAGAACGTTCCAACTGGCCTTGATAGATCACGAACGGCGTTTTTCCATGATCAACGCGCGTATTGTTGGCTTGTGTTGTAACAAACCCAGGCCAGGGGTATCCTACAAAAACGAAAAATAGTTTAGTACACGGCGCGCTTTTGTAAGGAATAAAACAACCGATATGCCCTGGATGAAAATGTCGAAGTCAATTAACTGGAGAGAGAGAAAATACAATCGGCGTTTAAGCCTCAAGGTAAAGAACTTTGCCCGATTAACGACCAAGTGTGCGGTGTCACGATTTCTCGACGCTAGTTCCCATCCACCAATGTACATTAAAGGATGTCGATGTAGCTGTGGTGCGGCAGCTTCTCAAGCGAAGCATGCACAGAAACGTGTAGAGTCTTTCGTATTGTTTCTACGTATGCGGCGCGCTGCTTGATGTGGACGGGTCGGACTTCTTTATAAAAATGGGTTTACTTCATACATGTCGAGCTCAGCTGCCTCGAACGGGGGATGTGCCGCTCACCTTTGTCGCGAACCACAATCTGGTCGCGAATGCCGCGCTTTTCGATCCACTCTCCGATGACTCCTCAGATTCACCATCGTGGCTGAAAGCAGAGCCGTTGAATTCAGTCTGTGCTTCGCAAGCGTGTCAGGCAATGGGGTCCTCACTAGCTGCTTGCCGTGTCGATGAAGTTCCCCCCAGGGCAAGATACGCGGCCGAGGAGCTCGAAGCTCTTCTCCTTGTCCAGAGCACCCATGCTCTTCCATTTGTTTCCAACTGACATGGCGCCTAGTTGAAAAGGTGAGACGCGGACGCCGGCCAGGGAAGACAGCGGGCGGTACAGGCCCAAGGGCGTCGGAGGCTCGGCAGCGGGAGTAAAGAAAGACATAGTTTACTTGGAGATGAGTAGCAGCAGTAGTCAACGAGATGGACGGTGTGAGGCTGTAGGGTTAATCCGCAAAGTCAGCTGTGGATGCCAGTATTTATGCTCGCAGGAATTTTGGTGGCGTCATGTCGCCGAGACGCGTTTTTCGAAAATTCTAGTGTCTTGATAAGCCTCCCGAGGCGCGAAAGAAATGTAAGCAGTCCCGCATGAACCCCTATGCGGAGGATCGGCTCAACGCCATGTGAAGGGGTGCAAAACCACGCCCGAGAGCACACTTCCGTGGCAGGTCTGGATGTTTGTCATCGGTGGATGATTCATGGAGAAGCAAGATGCAGACAAACATACTCCTTTCTATTGATGGAATTATTTGGATCTTGACGCAATGCGGGGGGAGGGCTATGTGCAGCACACCATGGTAGTGAACAGCGCGCAGGAGGGCTGAAGGGCGGGAAGGCGTAAAACGACCATATCACCGCCTATCACCGAAGTCCATTTGCACGGCTCGTTCGGCAAATGCTGACGCGCTAGCACCGACGTGATGGCAGGTGCTGTGTTCTGTGGCTGATAATGAGTTGGGTGCAACCGTGCAATTAATACTCGGCATGCAGCAACGTACCATGCACCTTCTGCAAATACGAGAAACGTCTTAAAGACGGCACATGCTGGAGAAGAGGCATATGTGATATGCACATGTCAATGAACCAGAGGCAGCCGGGATTCTGCAATTTAAATGACCAAAGTCATGCAAGGGTGTCGAATAGTAAGAAAGTATGGGCTGTACGCAATTGAGCGTGCAGTCCACAGATATGTTTCGACCCTGTTCCAGTACCGTTTAACAGTCTTGTCTCGCCAAGATTCGGCCCATCACATGATATATCGCCGCCGTTCTTTCAAACGGTGCGGAATATATGAATGCTATCGTAGCTCCCAGCTACTGTGTAAGGATCGGCTAAAAGAAGTCGCAGCCCGAGTAGACGTGTCAGCTGAGTGCAACGGAGACATGGTTATTCGTCAGTAAGCAAGCATCGGTGATCAGATGAGCAGACTCACCCGCCGTGTCGTTCTCGCCAAGACGAGAGTATGCAGGACAAAGAATAGTTTGAGAGGCTCTAAACCTTGTGAGCTCATCTCGAATCTTCGGCCAACCCGTCGCCTAATCTCGCTAGCTTCACGAACGCTTCCAACAGAGCGGGTACGACGAATGGCTCCTTGCATTCTCTGTCGACATCCCTGAGTACTCGTAGCTCGTGCTCTGCAGCTTGCCGGGAAGCTATCTCGGACTGAAGCGTCATACGCATGCCCTGGATATAAGATTCTAGTGAAGCGATAGTGCCTGTTTCACCGCAGTACGTTGAGATGCCAGGTGAAAATGAAGGCGAAGGGACACGCACCGATGATATCCGCTTCATCGTCCTCCCTCCCTGTCCGAGGACTCGTCGCGTCCTCACCCCGCATACGAACCAATCTTCCAACCATCTCAACCCTCTTCCGCTTCATCCCCACCATCTCCTGCTTTCGGATCTCCGCATCGCGTCTTATATCTTTCTTGACCTCTTTCAGCGAGTCTCGAACTTCAAGTTGCCGAGCCTCGTATGCGCGAACATCCTCCTCCCACTGCGCCTTCACTTCTACCACTTCTCGTGCATGCGCGTCCTTTGCACGCTTGAGCTCTTCCTCGATCTCGTTGGCCACCTTTTCGATCTCGAGTCGCCGATCCACATTTGCGCGGACATCCTCCGCCCACTTTGCTCTCAGACCTGCCATCTCTTGTTCATGCGCTTCCTTGACTCCTTCAGCGGCCTTCCTCGCTTCGTCGTCAACCTTGAGCTGCTGACTCGCGATGGTGCGAACGTCCTCCGCCCACTGCGCCCTCACTTCCGCCACCTCCTGCGCATACTCTGCCTTAGCCGCCGTCAAGTCCCGTCCATACTTCGTCCATTCGGCCTGTAGCTCGTCAGCATGTCGTTTCTTAGCAGCCTCCAGCTCCTCCGCGTGCTCCGTCCTCTCCAAATCCAACGTTTTCAACAAGTCGAACAGCAGCTGCTTAGTTTGCGCAAGCTCCTCCGCATCGGTGGCTCTCGATGCATTCTTCGCAGCTTGATGCTTTGACTGATTCGAAGGCCCAGGCCCACGCGAGCCCTGACCGGGCGTTCCTCCGAGGAGCTTTAGTTTCTGTCGAGATTGACCGGACGCGGACTGCGGGAACGCACTGACGGCCGTAGGAGGGGGGCCAAAGGCTGACTGTCCAGAGGACTGCGATGGCGCTTTCGCGATCGCGGGGCGGTGCGGAGTGATGGACGGCGCTGCTGCTGATGACCCGATCGCAGGAAATGCAAAGGGGTCGAGCATCTGCTTCCCATGAGTCGCTGTCATCCCTGCCATGCCAGAGATATCTGTCTTTGGCAACTTTCCGACGGCCGAAGGCTCCCTGGCCGATTTTCTCGGCTGGGGATGGGAGACTGGCAGCTGTGCTGAGGCGAGGTATGGGGTCGCAGAACCACTGGTCGATATGGACATACTCGAGCTGCTCCTCCGTCGCATGGCCGGAGCAGGGCTGGATGAAGACGCCTCGCTTTGCTTGTGAGATCCGATCCCGCGTGAAATAGGTTTTGTGGGAAGGGTACTCGCGCCCGCAGACGTCGTAGATGCTCCGGTCCTCACGGTGGATATTGGAACGCCACCGCTGATGACGGAAATCTTACTAGTGGCAGATGCAGGGCTATAAGTAGTAGCAGGCTTGGGTGGAAGGCCGTGAGGCCGAGGAATGGCGGGAAGAGATGAATGCGCGTCCATAGACGGCGTCGATGGAATGGCGTCATGAGCTCGGGATGGTGGAGATGTATGAGCGGGCCCAGTGATAGACCCCCTCAAAGACTGAGGATCATCCCGACTCACGCAAAAGATTGCCTCTGCGTCGACTGGTATGCAGTTCGCAGCGCCAGGAGACACCTTGAAGCTGAGATACAAGACGAATGCAGGTTAATCAATGAGGTCTACAGCCACCAAAACGCAGATCGTACATTTCAATGGAGGCGCTGTTTATCAGATAGTTCAAAAATATGTATCAGACGATATGTTGTACTGTCCTAAATATGCCACGTACATTGGACTAGCTGACAGGGCGTCTTTTCTGGAGAGACAGTCCATAAAGCCAACTATGTGGTTGTGTACTGGCTGTGAAGACGAAGTGTGAAATCAGTATTTTCGGAAAATAAATTGCCCCAGAGATGCTGACCGCCTTCGGATGAGGAGAAACACGGATAGACCGAAACAACACTCACGCTTCCTTCTTTAAAATCGTGTCGCATCTCCAGCGTTTCAGGAATGTATTTGGACACCCACAAGTTCTTCTTCTTCGGCTCTGCCATGCGCATGTTACTATCTAGCTCACAGAGTGCATTAATGAGTCCGTCGCGGATGAGATTAGGCGGAGTTTTGTCCGGAGCGTGTAATCGCTCAATTAGGGACGCGAATTTTCCTGTGAATCCTATCCGGGTGATAAAGGTGGTATCCATCGGATATGGGCTGGGATGATGGTGTATGAAAGAGATAGTGTCCACGAAAGTAGAGACTGGGTATGTCGCGACGACGGCCAACTCGCAGTGATTCGTGAAGTTCACTACAATACTCACCGGGCCGGCCCCTTCCGCTCGGCAAAATTCTGCTGATGGTCGACAAATCGACAAACACCGTCGAGGCTCTCACAAAGCAAACCGTCGATGATCCATTGATATTTGCACACTCTGGCCCCTAAACAATGACATCAAACGAGGTATCTATCTTCCTTCCCCTCGATACCTTGCTAGTCTCCGAAGCGCGGAACACGACCGTACACGGCAGCACCTTCCAAATCAACGTTTCCACCACGCCTTCGAATACCCAGAGACAACGCAATATTTCGTCCACGTCATGATCAGAGAGATACTGCTCGTCTGTAGACAGATCAATTCGTATTGATAACCATTTGCCTGTCTGCGTGCCATGGAGAAGCTGAAAGGAAGACAAGTGCAGAATTGCAGAACATCCATGGGGTTAGGTAGTCGGAGTCCAGAAGAATTGTTGCGTCATCCTGTCTTGCTCAAAGATCCGATTTGTTGTGTTCAAGCCCATGCGTGTAGAGTTGTTTCCCGGCTCGCCAGAAGCCCGCCACGGGCTTCTCCCACCAAATCGAGATCATGTCTTCGCAGCCTGCTCCTCTTGCTCTCCCAGCTTCGACAGCCGCAGAAAGGCCTGCAGCAGCGCCGGCACGACGAACGGCTCCTTGCATTCCCGCTCCACGTCCTTCAGCCTGCGTTCCGCCGCCCGCCGCACAGAAACCTCGCCTTGCAGATTCACCCGCAACCCACGCACGTAGGACTCCGCAGCCGACACCGCGTCTGTCGGTCCCATTTAAGTCAAGCACGAAAGAAACGCGAAATAGAGGGTACATACGCAAGACATCAGCATCGCTCCCCGGCTCGCTCTTCACCTGCACGTCGTCGTCCCTCAAGCGGACTAAGCGCTGGAGCACCTCATCATCCTCCCGCTTCCTCTTCGCCGACGACGCGTCCGTATCCTGCGCAGACACGCCCTCGTCCCGCGCCGACCGATCCCGCAGCGCCTGCACCTCGCGCCGCATGATCGCGTTCTCGGCCGCAAGCTGCTTGTTCTCCGACCTGAAGCGGTCGACCGACGCCGCGAGATCGAGCGAGCGCGCGTCCGCGCGCTTCACCGCGCCCTGATAGCGGTCGCGCGCCGCCCTGCAGCGCGCGAGCTCCGCCGCGAGCGCGCTCGCAGGCTGGTCCGCGAGCTGGTCCTCCGCCAGCGCGTCGAGATCTGCGGGCTCGGGCGGCGCGGAGTTGATGCTGATGCTGTGCGCCCCGAGTACGGGCGCTATGCTTGTGCTCGGGAGCGGCCGTGGCCGTGGCGAGAGCGCGCGTGGATAGGACGGCGGGGGTAAATACGGGGGGAGGAAGGGATTCTGGAACATTGGGGGGCGCGCGTCGGGCGGCGGGCCTTCGCTGTTGTACGCTGCGAAGTACGGGCGATAGGACTTGGGAATGGATGTGATGCCAGCGTACTTAAACTTATACCTATGGCTCCATCGGTATCGTGCACGCGAGGAGATAAATTTAGGAGTAATACTCACAGGAGCATACACCGGCTGGGAGACGGTACGGCGCCAGGGTAAGTGCTCCCGATCGGGGACAAAGGGATGAAGCGTACATTCTGTGTGGGTCTAGTGATTCCGGCTTTCTGTGCAACATCTGAAATCCATTCACAAATACCGTCATGAGCGGCTGGCCACACCCATTGCCTGCATCAGCATCGTCGAGCCTGTGCCACCGTCCAAAACAACAAGACGCACCCCCTCCGCGGCGGACTCCCATCGCATCTCGACGATCCCGCGCGCTACGTTTGTTGATGCTGCCCAGACCTGCGATTTCTTTGGCAATGCACTCGTCATGTACAGTTGGGTCATTGCGCTGCGAAGCGCCTTATCGACTTCCGGGGAGGGTGGCCGACCGCTAGGAGTGCCGTCGATGTCGACGGCAAGGTATCCTGTGAATTGGACACGCATCATGAAGGTAACAACATCTTTAGACATGTTAATCCAGCGAGACGTTGGGAAAGAGGTCAAAATCGTCGTGCTATGTACAGATTCAGGTTGAAGTTGAACGTTGAAGTCCAAGGGACACGACACACGCTATTGTCCTAGACAGTGGCAGCGGACCGGCGGCATGTGGCCGGGCCGGATGCTGAGACGATGCAACTACTTATTTATTTAATGCAGAGGCTGCTGGAGACTTGAGCATTGGGGTTGACAAGGATACTATTACTCTGTATTTGGTAGGTGAAGAGCTCACACGATGCAAAATGTCCGGACATCTCAGACTTCGTGTGGGACATATTGATTTACGTACTTACAGCAGGAAGACGTTGACGGCGGTTGACAGTTTGCGGCCGAAGTTCCTTTCCTCATGTTCACCTTGATTTTGATACTTTGCCCTTCTCCTTGACAAAGTTTCTGGCGATTCTTCGAGTAAGTTACAATGGTCGTGTTCCATTGTCAAGTCACCAAGCCATTTAATACAGAAAAATGTAGATCTTTACTCATTCATACAGCACTCCTCCCCTCAGATGCATGACAGCCAGAACAATGCAAGAACGGAAGGAGTAATCTAATACCCGACGCTGATGAGGTAGTCTGCAAGGCCCTCTACGATGACCGTGGCCTCGCCGGCCTGGTTCGGCGGAGCGTACTCCGCGACCAGGACCGCCTGCTTGGTCCTGACAAGGATCACACCATCAGCCTGGACAAACGAGCAGCATCATTTTCAATCACTCCAATGTTCGAGGACACAAGTACTGACCTGCAGCTTGCCGTAAACACTCCGATCATTCGCTTGGAGGACAAAGAACTTCCGGCCGGCCACGCGAACACCGCTCGCCTGCATAGCAGCAGAGTCGGAGAAGGCATTCACAGCGGCCTTCTGCTCATCAGCTGACAGCTACAGATGCGATTAACGCGGGACGGCAAGGCGCAAGCCACCATCAGCGATGCCACCCACGGACAGCGGCACGACCTGACTCACCGTGTACCCTGGCGATATCGCCCATACACCACCAGCCTGTCCCAAAATCGCAGCATTGCTGATCTTGCCAGTGGCAATAAGGTTGTTGTCGACGTACGCTAGTGCCGGGATGCGAAGTCGATGTCAGCCACGCACGATCGCAAGAGGTGATGGTAAGGAGACTGGGGGGCTGCGGGTGGCGACGTACTTTGCCAGGACATTCTTCGCGACAAGTGGTGTGTGGATGGGGGAAGTGGTTAGGTGGTTGTGGTTCGAAGGTGTGGGTTGGATGGAAAGAGGATGGTGGAGAGAAAGAGGATGGCTGGTCTGAATCCGGAGATCGCCATCTGATATGTCGCCGTTGTGCACCGCACCTCCGCTTGCTCTGCATCGATTTTTACTAGCGTTTCACGCATTCACAGTCGCGCACACCGTTGTGCACGGCTATATTGCATTGTCACCGGTAAGTATGTAATTCGATATGGGTTTTGTGGAGGGGTGATACGGGGAGGCTGGTCAGGCGATGACGAAGTTGATCTTACGTGAGTCGAGGGCAACGAAGCCTGAAGCTTGTTTCCCGAATTTCGACCGCAGGCGGCAAACCAAAGCGCTCACCTTCAATTCCTCGTCGCTGTTGCCATCGTTGATGAGGACGACCTCCATATGATGATCTGAATATATTGGTTTTTTCGAAAATCCTCGGCAAGCTGCTGTAGCAGTACTGATCAGCCATGCAGGACCGGGTCGGATTTCATGCTGACAGGGTGAGTTTCGCCTCACCGATTGTGCGACCACACGACGACTAATGCACGCCTGCTGATTTTTTAGATCATAGATTGGAATTGGATCGCGTCGGAAGCTTCATGGCACATCGTGACCGAGTCGCCGAACTGCTCGAGGTAGTCGTACATGAGTGGCTTTCTCTAGGCATCCTCGCAGGTCTCCGCTTGTCGACAACTTTGGAACACTTCAATGTGTCATAGCCATGTCAGATCATGGATGCTTCGGCTCAAATTCATCTTGCCCTTCTGCTTCATTTTACAGCCGTCCTTTCAAGCGGCAGCCGGGGGACGTGGCCTACTGTCCTGTGTTTCCAGGTTTACGTGCACATGTGCATTCGCCACGAGTCCGTCAAAATGCAGATCAGTATCTCTGACCGTATACGTCACCTCCCCAGAGCTGTACGATACCTGCGTTGATAGCGATGCTTGTGGGACGAGCGCCACAAACTGAAGAGGAATTACATCTCATCAACTGCTCGGTTAGCCCGTCCGTACGTCCGTACCTCTGAGCGAAAATAATGTGGCATGAGGCCGTTTCCTATCAAGAGCAAGTGTAAACAAATTTACAGTTTCATGTACAGTGAGCCCGTGCAGTAGGTCATTGCCAAAAACTCTTGGGAAGCTGTAGCCGAATCTCAGACGAACGTAAGTCTTTCAGTCACGTATGCCAGCGAAGACATCTATGATCTGACCCTACCATGATCTTGTATATGATGCAGCTCTGAATTACCATGTTTCATGCTCAACGACGTCCTGAATTACACACTCGTCAACTGATCTACCCAGATTGGATCGGCAAGTTTTTATTTTCCTTTAGTCTTTGGACGGAGGGTGAGGGTTTTATTTTCGTCTGCTGTGTTCCGTATATCTCATAACCGAGCCTGAAAGGAGTCGCACTTGGCTCAATGGCTGAACACCTCTTCTCAGCATGAAGGACGTGACGACGTCAGCTGACTTGTGACGACCGTGTGGGCGTGACTTCCGGCGGCGGCGCGACGCTCTGTGTCCTCTATTCGTCGGTGAGCTCCATCGCTTTACGGGTTGGAAACCAGCGTAACTTCTTCTCAGACAAGAGTCTAGTTCTGAATACCTGGATGTCAGTCTTGAATGTTGTCCGCTCCAGGCTCCCACCCGCTTCGAGACGGATTCTAATCGTAGTGGTCTGCAAGACGCAGGCCCCCCGCATACCGGGGGATCAGCAATGCCCTTGCTACTGTGACCAAGCTACCCCATGCGGAAGGCAGGACTTCGCCGTTGCCGTGTATGGTCTTATTTCTCAACCTGCTCCGGTTCACCAAACCGCGCGCTGACCGCAAAGCTCGTGGCGATGCCGCCGAGCGGATCCCTCACTGCCGCGAAAGACTGCGAAAAGACTTTTGTGAGTCTTCCTTTTCCTCATTCGCAATACCCAAACGCGCAAAGGCAGATGCTTCGTATCACACGACTTCCTCGCAAAACGAACAAGCACAGCCAAAGAACGCAAACAGGCCAAAGAGCGTCGACATCCCAACAAACAAAAGAGCGTAACAGCAAAAGCAAAAGAAAGAGCGTATTCATGCACGCACGCAGGTTAGAAATAGATAAAAGCACGCCGGCGTCGGGGCGGGTCTCCACTGCAAACGTTCGGACCCATCGCGACCCCTCACAGCGAGCGAGACAGCGCTCTGGTAGCGGGCGTGCTACCGCCTGCGCCTGTGCACGCGGCGCGAGGTGAGCACTCCACTGGTTTCAGAGCAAGAATTGAACACTCACTACTCATCCTCTCGACGTTCCTGCCCACCCGTCGAAGCAGGTGTCTGTCATCGCATAATCATCACTAGAGGCAGCCGTGCCTCGGTATGCTTGCCCAGGTGCACCCACACCTGCGGCTGTCTGGCGTATGGCATCCGACAACGGTCCATGGATTGATCCTGCCCCCAGCTGCAACTGGAACCAGGGCTCAAGCCTGGGCACTGGCGTATGGCCCGTACCACGCCACTGTAAGTCCGCCAGTCAGCACACACGAACGCGCGCTGATGGATGTGGGCGGCGTACAGATCTGGGCTAGCGATGGCCCGCCATCGCGGGAAACGGACTGCCCGTGCCCATCGTCCCAGTCCATTTTTTCCGTCCGACCCTCGCCAGCTCGCTTGTCGCGCTCCCAGTGCGCTCTACCTCCTCAAAGGCAGCGCTGGTCTTGGCGGTGAGCCCCCCACCGAACGCGCGGCTCGCGATTCGGCGGGGGCACTCAAGCCTTGGGCGGAGCGGAAGAGAGTGGTGGACAACGAGAGGCAAAGCGTACGCGGGCTGTAAGTGATGTGTCGCGGGACGCTGGATGCTTGTTTTTTCTGCGGCGCGGAAGGCGCTTTTATGCGCCTTCGCGCTGCGTTCTTTGTCTTATTCTTTCACGAATGGATGCAATGTGCATGTTTCTGATGCGGGTGGGCATGAAAGGGAGATGGCTATCGGCGCGCCTGGTGGGATCGATGTGCAAAAGGATGAAAGCGCGTTTGTCCTTTGACCATCATTGGTCCCGAGAGCCAGTGCCTCGAAAATAGAGACGGAGTGCATACTGACCAAGCTCAATGACGTCTACAGAGCGCTCGCCTGGGGGATACAAACGAGGGCAGTAACACGCTATCTTACTGCTATCCACGGACCTCATACTGCTTGACTACGGTACGAATACATACAAGGAATGCTACGGCCGCGCGACAGACCACCGCTGCACGCGGCCAGACGGCGAACAGATAAACTTTGACTATATGGTACATCCCGCACGACACGACCAGGCGAGCCGGTACGCGCACGTGCGAATATCGAAGGTAACGAGAGATAAATAATACAAAAACGCACAGGCGCGCTTGAAATTGCTTCACGAGTCGAGTCCGTCGGGCGGGGCGGGTCTAGAGCTCCATCTCCATCTCCATCCCGTCCCACTCCTCTTCTTCCTCCTCTTCCTTGACGCTATACGGCGCCGCATCATCGTCAGCGCCGAATCGCGCCATGCTCGTGCGCCCGCGCGAGCTGAAGCCGCCGCTGACATACTGCAGCTCGCCAAACTCGTCGCCGTCGACGTCGAGCAGCTCGCTCTCCTCGCTGTGTGGCGATGAGCGCGAGCGCGACGACGCGCTGAAGCTCGAGGACCAGGCGCCCGTGCCCTCCGAGCGCGTGTACGACTGGGCGCTGGAGAGCGAGGCGGGCGTCTGCATGCTGAAAGACGTGAAGCCGTCGTCCTCGTGTGCGTAGGGCGACATGACGCCCGAGTTGCTGCCGGACAGCGAGAAGGGGGAGGGCGAACCGCGATCGCCCCCATTGGGGACCGCGAGGACGCCCGGGCGGAGGTGCGTGATGCTGCCTGTGCCGTTGCTTGCAGATGGTATCGGATAGTCGTGCAGGCGGGGTCCGGCGGAGGTGGCGCGAAATGAAAGTACGGACCGCGTGGGCACAGAGCTGGAGATGGGGTGCGCGGGGAAGCCTGCTGTTCCGGTGCGCGCCCGCTGACCAGGAGACGACGCGTCGGGGCCAGGCGCGGACGGGGGAGGGAGAGTGCCGCCCGACAGGAATGAGGGCCAAAGGGAGCGATCATCAGGCAGGGAAGAGCCGCCAGATGTCGTGGGCGACATGTGCGACAAAATGGCGGCGGCCTGGGGAATGCGAAGTCAGCTGCTGGTGATCGACGAATGGATATGGGCAGAGAACATAGTAGAAGAACATGGTAGCGGCGTTACTATGAACTCTACATGGGTAGATTCAAAAAGAAGATCGAACCCATATACAGGAATAGGATTGCGAACCCCATCAAATGCGCAGTGAAAGTTACGTTCCAGTACTTACCTCCATTAGCTGAACTTGCTGATGCTTGCTCAGTAAGAACTTGGATGCCTCTCGCCAGTGAGGCGAATGCTCCCAACGGTGTTTGATCAAACACGAAGGATGGCGGTAAACCTAATCCAGCGTTATTCAAAGAGGCCGTCACAGTCTTCCATGCACCCACCTTCGAGCAGCTTTCACACGTGAATATTGTCCCTCTCTTCTTACCGTTCTTCGTCACACTGCTTGAAGCACCATTCTTCTGCATATCTGGACTAGTCTCTTGCGTGTCTTGAGCAGATGACGGAGAATAGCCTAGATTTGCCCCATCGTCCACGGGCGCTGACACGCCTAGTTGCGTCATATAATTCTTGCGCGGCGCCGTGTTCGGGATCGGAACGGGGGCAGTCAACGTGGCAGATGCCGCGGAGTGAGACATGGCACCAGACGGAGACAAACCGGCGACGTTCTGGACCGGCGACGACGACAGCGACAGAGACGCAAGGGCTGTGAGAGCGGCAGTTGCTGCCTGAAGCCCAGCAGGTCTTTGATACGACCATCTCAGTATCACTGACGTCTCGACAAGATCTGAACCTACGATGGCCTGCTGGCGGCATCCCGCGCATCGCTGAGTCTTCTCTTGGATTGGCCAAGGGAAGACAGGCGGCGGTGCTTCATGGCGTTGTGTACTGCTGGTCCCGAGCTTATACTGTGGGAAATGTCCGCACTATGACTGTTGTTGCTGGAAGTGTGCATCTCGTCCACGCTTCCATGCTCTGGAGAAGGGTGGTCTTCTTGACCCGGCACGGTTATGGGCGCAGCGTTGGCGGCGGCGATAGATAAGGACAACAGGCTGGAACCGCCGCCGCCGCCGGGCTGCAAAGGTAATGCTACAGCCTCGGAAGAAACTATCTTCAAGATACACCCACGTTTTCAGAGGACGCTTCTCCGGACATCTCAACTCAGTCAGTTGGGCGGTAGAAACAACGACAGATCACAGCGACTCGGACGACGTGAAGGGGATGCAGTACAATACAATGCCTGAATGATGAAGTGGGAAAGACAGAGAGGGAGAAAGAAACATTGCGCGGGGGAGCGAAAGCTAGACCCAAAGGCGAGTTAGCGAGACATGGTAGACAAGGGGAAATGGAGGGATGGATGGTGGGTAGAGGAAAGAGAGGAGGACCTGGCAGCGACACTGCCCAATGCCTAATACTTCCCTTTCAAAGTCCGCCCAAATTTCGACTTGCCTTTCTTGTATATCCTGTGATCCCGTGCACGCGCTCTAGACTCTCGTTCCCGCGCTATCCTTGTTGTTTTCTTCATCTTTTCTTGGAATTTGTATGTGCAAATATCCCGCTCAACGACAGGCCTCTCGAGCAGGTAGACAACTTGTGGCCCAGGAGATGACGCAAGGTCACCCCACTGACTCAGAAGTCCGGGGCGCCGGACAGGTTTCATATCCAAGTTCAGCCTTTATCTTATGCAATTCATGAAACGTTGCGACCTTGCCATGTTCTACTCTCGCTTACGGCAACTCGTGTTTAAGTCAGTGCCAACGTCAAATACATACACGACAGAGGGTCTGACGCAGAGGCAGTTATTTAAAAGCGCTCATCATCAGGCTGCCTATCAACGTCGCCAATGGGTCGCAGAATTAAATAATCACATTTTCCTACGGCACATGCAATGGAACATTAAGAACGTGCAACCCCCGATTCCTAATATCCTTGCTCTTGAAAACCGTGTCATTGATATAGCTAGCTCCGTCCTTAGCATGTAGAAGGTTTGCAATGCCGGTAGCTACACGATGTCCAACGCAGAAAGAACTGAGAGCTGGAGGCGATGCCTGACAACCAGAAGGCCTATGTGTCATTAATGATATTGTGAAGGATGAAACGCCATCATGTTGGAGGCTTATTAGGTGACGTTCTGATTGCTGAGGCTGGTCGAGTAATCAGCGCTGGAACATACATGATTGATTCAATTCCAGCGCAGAAGAACATAAGAAAATCCATTTCCAACATCACCGATTTATACTGCGCCCAACACCAATAGAGCACCTAAACATCGCGATCCCAACAATAAACCGGCAAATGCGTCATCGGCCCCTCCCCACCAACCGCACTCCAATCCACTTCGCACCCAATCTCATAAAGCCTCGCAACCACAGACAACCAGTCCCCCTCGCACCGCACGACGTTTCCCGCATCCGCAACGGCCTCCATCAAAGGCGACGGGCCCAGCGCAACCACGACGTCGCTCTGCGCAGCCAACGCGCCGACTGCCTCGCCAGCGTCCCACGCCCTCTCCGGCAGCCCGAGCCAGTAATTCCTGCTCGCAGCGACCTCAGGCGGCAGCGCGCCGCCGATGTGGCCCGAGACGACGGAGGACGCGGGGTCGGCGAGCTGCGGGCGGAGAGGCCAGTCCTGCGGCGCCGCGCGGTTCAGCAGCGGGCAGTCGGTCCAGCGGGCCTCTGCCGCCAGCGACGCCTGCAGTGACGCCAGCGCGTCGGGGGAGCCTGCGAGGCAGGTCGCATTAGTGCCCGACTGTGCGAAGACGCGGATTTCGTCGGGGCCGTAGGCCATGAGTTGCTCGTCGAGGGTCTGGCGCGGGCAGCTGGCGACGCGGGAGACGCCCTCGCATGGCTCCAAAGTGGAGAGGAGGGAGAAGAGGGTGCTGAGGTCGAAGATGCCCGCCCATGTTGCGGCGACGTATTCGGCGACGCCTTCGCCGCCTACGGCGCTGATGATGCAGCCTAGGGATTGTAGAGTCTTCCCCAATGCTAGTTGGTGCGCAAATGGGACGAACGGCTCCCTACAACCTGCCGCGTTGCAGGCTTTCAGCGTTTCAGCGTATACTGGGTAATTTATAGGGTGCGACTGCTGGGCGGCCTGGCCATACGGCAGCGTGAAATACAGGGAGACCTTCGGCCTGCGCTTCGCACGAACTGGGACCGGATCGGCGAGTGCAGATACTAGTGACGTGTGGAGGTCGCTCCAAGTCGTAACGGCCCATGCCCTTCGGAACGTGAAGTGGTCGCGGCCAAGCTGTGACGTCCTGCAGATCTCGGCCAGAGGTGTATCCATAGCATCGGCCGAGAGGATGTAATCGTGGTATTGGTTCAGGAGCAGCGTGAAGCTCGCTTTGGTATGGGATGAGAGCGTGAAGATGTTGGGTTTTGGATCGCTTGGTCCTTGGTGCCATTGAACTTGTTCTGGCTCCTCAAGCACAATATGGCACAGGGTGCCAGACAGACCAAACGATGATACCCCGATGATGCGAGGCTTCCCGGCGGAGGCGAAAGCTGTGGCCTTGCGAGGGATAATGATCCGTGATGGTTCAAGTTCAAGTTCAGGATTGATACGCCCAAGATGCGGTTGAGGTGGTATGACATTATGCTTGAAACATAGAATCGCTTTCAAAATACCTGCTCGAGCATCAGCTTTGGTCTTCTAAAGGACGAGGGTGTGCGTACCTGCAAGGCCAGCACATTCTTCAGTATGGCCGATCACCGCTTTTGCCGCGCCGACAATGAGAGGCCTAGTCCTTTGGCTACCAAATGTCTTGTTGAGCGCAGACACTTCAATCGCATCTCCAACAGGTGTCCCTGTTCCATGCGCTGCAGACACACACATGGCTGAGTAAAGATCCTGGAAAATCTAGACAGGACCTCACCTTCTAAATAAGAAATATCCTCCGGAATGCACGACGCATTCTGGAGCGCCTTCTGCAGAACTCTAGCTTGCGAACTCGCGTTCGGGGCGAAAAAATTCGGAGACCGTCCATCCTGCCCAACGGCGGTCCCACGAATTTCGGCGTAATAAGGGCAACGCGCGTCGTCTTTCCGCTGGATGACGATTGCTGCGACACCCTCGCTAGGCAGAAATCCGTTCGCGTCTTGTGAAAACGTCGCACAACGCCCGGTCTTCGATGCGATGCCGGCCTTTGAACGGAAGATGGAGCCTGCGGCGCTGAATTGGGTGGCGGATGCTATGACTATCGCACCGTCGCAATCGCCGTTCTTGATCGATAGACAGGCTAAAAGATCCACAGATCGTTAGGTCGAAAGGCGTTCATTCGATGGGGGAGGTCTGTGCACTTACCCTGGTGGATAGCTACAGCGCTGCTAGAGCATGCTGTCTTGATTTCCATAGCCGGCCCTGTTAGATTCAAGAAGTATGCGAGGCGACCAGCGGCATTGTCGTCGGTCCTCAACGCAAGAGATCGTCCAAAATCTGTAAAGCATACGTGAACATTGAACCAACATCTGATCCACGAACATACCTTCCAGCTCCATCTCGCTAAAGCGGCGCTCGCCCCACCCGGAGTCGTTAACAGAAGTGAACACCCCCCATGGCTTCCCGTTCAGCGATCTCGGCGCGATGCCCGCGTCTTCCAGCGCCCGATAGCCCATTTGCATGCACAGCCGGATGTTCGGCGGCATCTCGACGACCTCGTGCTGAGGGAGCGAGAAGAAAGCCGAGAAGGATGCGACATTGTCGAGAGACGCGTCGTCTAGCCAGCCCATCGGGAGAGAGGTGCCCGCCGCGGCCGCGTCCCAGCGAGACGGGGGAGGGGGGCCTGCTACGTGCGCCACGTAGCTCTGCGGACAGAGGAGTGCCGTCCAGTAATCGTCGAGGCTGTCGATTCCGTTCGGGAACCGGCATGCGGCACCAGATATCACGAGGCTGGTGCTCGGTGTGGTGCGGTCTAGCTTTGTCGCCGCTCTAAGTGGAACTAGCGACGCAGACGGCGGTTCGGAGGGAGAAGAATTCGTGGTGTCTGCGTATGTCAGACGGCACAGGTCCTCTATAGTTCTAGCTGCGAAGAGGTCCGACCTCTTGAGCTGGCGACCGAATGCGCCTTGTATAGCAGAGGCTAGGCGAATGGAGGCCAAGGAGGAAATATGCACGTCTAGGAGAGAGAATCGAGGATCTTGTACCTCCTCCAGAGGCACAGCGAGAACATCAGTGATCAAATTCTCCATACGCTGACGGAAGTCGGATGGGATATCTGGCGAAAACGACACACTGGGAAGTCTAGGTTCGCCATTTCCTGATGATGAGTGCTGCTCCGGGGTAGGTGGAAGAACGGATGGCCACTGGCCTCCAGCTTGATGAAGAATATACTTCAGCTTTTTCCTATGCAACGTCGCCTTACTCGTCATCGGTAGAGACTCGACGAAAATAATATTGTGTCTTTGAATCTTCTTCTCGAATGGAAGCGCCTTGTTCAGGCGTAGAACGACCCCGGTGATTGCTGCTTGAGATGCAGACGGATCGGGCTGGATAAGAGCAACTAGTGCATCTCCTGTCTTATTCAGGATAATCGCAGACTGAGAGATCTCAGGCTGCGAATTGAGCAGGTGCTCTGCGTCCGCGGCATTGATCTTGATACCGGAAGATAATGCAAGTATGTCGTCAACCCGGCCAAAGAAGTGGATATCTTACAGTGACGTGTTAGAATGCACAATACGAGCGTTTCCGGGTGACGCACCAGACAGTGGTGGTGCTTGCTCGTTAAATTCGGGCAGAGAGTCGTTTGCCGAGAGGATTTTTCCGATAAAAGAAGGTCCAGGGGTGTACAAATCGCCAGTCCTATATATCGATACACCAGTCACCTCATCGTACGAGAAGGCTTTTCCAGAGCGGAATTCGTAGGTACGAGGGAGATTCTGGCAATATGTCAGCGAGAGCATAGACACGGCTACGCATGAAAGCATACCGTTCCAATGAGTATCAACTCGCCGTACTCATCCCCCTCGTCTTCTTTGACGAGCACACCCATGAGTCCGACGTTGAAGATAGTCATGCCATCGATCGAGCTGCGCGCACTCCGTGCGCAAACGGGTCCTGCCGCTTCAGTCATGCCGACCATGTCATAGTACCGCAAGTCCTTCTCCCGTGCCCAATGAAATAGAGCCGTAGTCCCCGTCGCGCCCCCAACAGTGAGCGAATGCAATGCCCGAAGGAGGTTAAGCTGATCAGGCGTTATGTTATCCACGATGCTGGCCATGATCGCTGGGACCGCCGCCATGCTGTGGATCGGTTGGTGATACGCGAGTGCAGACATGAGAAGACGGGGCAATGGCAGGTCGGCGGACTGCCCGGGGGAGCTGACTTCTGGATCGAAGAAGACGTAGGTGCCGCCTGTGCCCATGACATTGCTCCTGTCAACGAGACACGACTATCAGCGGTGTGGACGAACGCAGGCAGCTTTGAAACGTACAGGAGGCCTGCGTTCAATTCAAATGCATGTCCGAGGGGCAACCATCCTAAGTGCCGTTTCGGCTCGCGCAAGTACTCGTCTCCACCCATGCACGAGAGCATGCGCTTTGCCGCTTGGAGGAGCATCGCATGCGTATACGGGACGCTCTTGAGCCCAGACGCGTCGACTGCCGAACTTGTGAACATGGTCACTGCATGAGTATCCGAGTGCGGCAATTCCAACGAAAAGGGCACGAAGTCTAAGCTGCCCTCCGTGGCAAGCCAAAGATTACATGCTCTTATGATTTCGCTGGAGGTAGGTGGATGGGGCTGGTCGGCCAGACCAGGGACTAAGCTCTCCAATATTATGACGCGAGGTTTCTGAGCCCCAGCAGAAGCATACGCCGATGCCAATGTCGGGTACAGCGCCGCAGAGACGAGGAATGTGTCGATCCTGGCATGAGCAGCCATGGGCACCCAGAGCGATGGGTCCGCATTGTGGCTGAACGGGATGCATACCGCCGATAGCCTCCAGAGCGACAGGTATGCGAGTGGTAGAAGAGGGCTGTTGCGCGATATGACGGCTATGCGAGGTAACGTGGAGGGTCTGTCGCGGAGGCCAGGGCACAGTTCATATAGACGTCGCGAAATCAACTGGTTGATGAGACGCTGGGCCGACTTGTATGACAGCGTCGTGTTACGAGAGACGGATAGAAAATCAGCATCAGGGGTGGTTTGCACCCAATGATCCAAGATATCGAGGACCGTCTGCTGGGAGGGCGCGATCGAGTCCATGGTGAAAGTCATCTCGTCGGTCAATCGAGGAGCAACTCGGAGCCAGATTGGCAAGATACAGAGTTAAGAACCCTGTCCTTATCTGTAGATTTCTCTGTTGACACGAAGGCATGAGTGCCCTTGGGAGCCGAAGTCCTGACAGCTGGGGTATCTCTAAGAGGTAAAGTGAAGCGTCGACGGAATAGCCTAAACTTTCGTGAGAAAGCGGATGGGCCCGGTAGACGGCATGAACATTGCTCTAGGGACATTGGGGTGTGAATCGTCGGATCAGAGGGGGAGAAATGAATCTGCATAAATGGTGGTGCTCTTTGACGCGGCCCTCCGCGGACACGGTGCTGAGCATGCTACTCAGCGGAGTGAAATCCAGGTCTGACGGTGTGGGATACTAGTGAGATGCAGGAGATGCCTTGGGAACTTCGCGAACAATGTGATACGCCAAGACAACAGCGAACATTACGACACGGTTGCACATCCCCAAATAGCTCACTGAGGGACGGCTCCGTCCAGACGCATGTTCCAGAGTGTATATCGCCATAGCGAATTTGAGAGTGCTGTGCGAAAGCTTATTATTATTGGAAGGCATTACGCTGGAAGGAAAAGGAGATAGCAAGAAAGATACAACGCACCGAGCTCGACAAGAAATATGGTCAACCGTATTTGGTTGAAGGCCTACAACAAAATTTTGCCTGGCCTCATGGAAAGACACGACTGGGGATATTCTCGGTGAGAGAAATGGGACGAAATGGGCGGTGACAAATGGGAAAACTTGTCGGTCAGCCCTGTGAGAACATCAGCACGCGCTGAGCCTCGGTGTTCCGAGGAATGCGATCTGCAAAGTCTGAAGCAACTGAATCTCACATCTACCATTCTAAGTATCTGACGTAGATGAGAAACAAACTGAATGGATACTGGGATTGCACCCGCTCCGAGGCACGTCGAGTGAGTGTCTTGGCTTCTACCACGTCTTCGAAGACTCGGTCGTTGTCGAACGTGAGCAGCCTGGATGGGGAAAAAAAATGACACCTGAGATGAATATCACCTTTATTCTAGCTGATCTTGGTTCATTGCTTAGCGAGCGCGAGCATTCAACTTGACCATGGGTGGAAAGCGAAAGATATAGTCATGGTCGAGGTTGGGAAACATCAAGTGAGATGAACGCGAGCGCCCGACGAACCCGACGGGCGCTCCAACGGCGGCGGGCCGCCAATCCCGTCACCACCACCGTCGTGTCCTTCGACTTCGACGCAACATGCAACATCAGCTTTCTTGCCATCCTCCATTCAATGGGAGTCGTCCCGAACCTCTGAGAACATCGCGCCAATCGCAGCACAAGCACAGAGCCCGCTGGCACGAACGTCAAACCCCGCTCTCCCCTGCCGCACCAGGTGATGCAGCCCGCCCTTCCGTTACCGCCCTCCAGGATCCTGCTGCCAGATCTTTCCCACGTTTACTCCCATTAATTCCCCGCATAAACAGTTCCTCTTCGTGCTAGAGACGGGACCAGCCCGACCTGGCTACTTCTTATCCAACTCAGTCGCAAGCGCGGTGCTTTTCGTGCTTTGCTCTTCCCCGAATGTTCCTCGGCCACAAATGCTCCCCTGTGGGATTTCGAGGTGGTTAATGTGATTTGCTGCTAGAGACCCTGTGCATCAGAAACCTGGGCATCTATTTGAAGATAACAGTGTCGTGGAGGATTTCTGCCATGGCTCGTAGTCGCGCAGAGGCAAAGTAAACACTCGACTCGACCGAAGTGTCCCCATCACCTCTGCCAGAAGGTAATCCTCCCGTCATCTGCCTTTACGTGCAGGGCGATATCACACCGGCCGAACGCAAATCATACCATCCCTCCGACAAGAAGATAATCTAGCCCACCCTTCTCTTCATCGTCTTTGTTTCCGTTAGGGTCGGTGCCCGCCTTACTTGATCTCAAATTGTCTCTTGAGGCTAAAGTAAAATGTCCCCTTAGCTTCTACAGCGAACACGCGACTATGCTGCCCAGAATCGAGACCTCGAAATCCCCCTCGATCCCCGATATCACAGACACAATCAGCACCATCCTCGGCATCCCCTCCACCGACGTCGCACCGACCACCAACATCTTCGACATCGGCGCCAACTCGCTCAACACCACCGAGCTCGCCTGGCGCCTCGCCAAAGCGCACGGCCAGCCCATCGAGCCCGAGGACCTCTACCAGGCGCTCACGCCCGCCGGCATCGCCGCCTTCCTCGCGCAGAAGCTGCAGGCCCCCGCCGTCGCGGACCCGCAAGCCGAGGTCGACGCGCTGGTCGCGCGCTTCAGCGCGCCCTTCGAGGGCGTCGGGCCGCGGCGAGACCATGATGGCGTGCAGCCGGATTCCGCGAGGACGACGGTGCTCCTGACGGGCGCGACGGGTTCGCTCGGCTCGCATATCCTCGCGCACCTCCTTGCGTCATACCCCGCCCTCTCCGTCATTTGCCTCGTCCGCGGCGACCCCCTCCCGCGCCTGCACTCCGCCTTCGCGCAGCGTGCCCTCGACAACACCGCGCTCGACCGCGCGCTCGACGGCGGCGGGCTCACGCTGCTTCCCACCACCTCGCTCGCAGACGACTTCCTCGGCTGCTCGCCGGCCGAGTACGCAACGCTCGGAGACACGGTGGACGTCGTGCTGCACTGCGCGTGGCGCCTCGACTTCAACGTCCCGCTCGCGGGCTTCGCGGGCGACATCCTCGCCGCGCGCCGCCTCGCGCAGCTATGCGCGACGAGTGCCCGCGCGCCGGCGCTGTGGTTCACGAGCAGCATCAGCACCGCGTTCGGCGCGCCCGACGAGCCCGTGCCCGAGCGGCCGCTGGAGCCACGCGCGGCGTACGCGCTCAACCAGGTGCGTGCGCACCCACCCGCGCCGCCCAGCTAACACTGACACCCGCACGCAGGGCTACGCGCAGGCGAAGCTCGTCGTGGAGCACGTGCTCTACCGCCTGCACGCCGCCACCGGCGCATTCGCGCTGCGCGTCGTGCGCGTCGCGCAGCTGTGCGGGGACACCGCCGCGGGCGCGTGGTCGACGGACGAGATGGCGCCGATGCTGCTCGCGTCGCTCCCCGCGCTGCGCGCCGCGCCGCGCGAGATGCCCGCCGTGTCGTGGATCCCGGCAGACGTCTGCGCGCGCGCGCTGTCCGAGCTCGCGCTCGCCGCCGCCGCCGCCACAAGTGACGCCGACGTGTTCAACCTCGCGAATCCGCACGTGACGCCGTGGGGCGATGTCTGTGCGTATGCGGCGCGTGCGGCGGGGTGCGCGCCGCCACGGCTCGTGCCGTTCGCGGAGTACGTCGCGCTGCTGGAGCGCGCGCCGGCGGGGCTGCCCGTTGCGCGCCTGCTGCCGTACTTCCGGCGCGCGCTCGCGGACCACGCGTCGCCCGCGGCGTTCCGCTCGCTCGACGTGTCGCGCGCGATGGCGCGCAGCGCGGCATTGGCGGCGTGCCCGCCGATCGACCGCGAGTTCACCGCGTTCTTGATGCAGTGGGTTATGAGCGCGTTCAAGGCCGTGGGCGCGTCGGCGGCGTCGTCCCCGGAGACGCTGCCCACGCCCGACACACTCCCCTCAGACGTCACTGTCTCGAGCCTCGGGCTGTCTTCTCCCGCGTCGGCCGCACCTGCAGGGGGCAAGCAGTACGTGTTCGTCTTTGGCCCGTGGTCGGAGCGGGTACCTTCCGACGCCGACGCCGACGACATGAAGGCGCTCCTCGCCCGGCTGCACGCCCATGCGTCCCCCGTCCTCGCAGACAAGCACGACCCCGCCCTGCAGCCCGCCGTCGACCCCCAGCTCCGGACCCTCGCGCACCAGCTCGCGACGTCGCGCCGCCTGCTCCGCGCCGGCATCGCGCCCGCCGCCGTCGCAGGCTACAGCTTCGGCGAGTTCGCAGCGGCCGTCGTCGCGGGCATCCTCACAGAGGCGCGCGCCGCCGAGCTGGTCGCCACGCGCGCAGCCGCGGTGCACGCGGCCGGCGCGGCCGGCGCGATGCTGAACGTGTTCGCGCCCGCGCAGCGCGTGCGCGCGCAGCTCGCCGCGCTCCCGCACCCCGCGGCGGATGTCGCGATCTATGCGGGCCCGGCGCACGTCGTGCTGGGCGGGAGTACGGGCGCGGTCGCGCAGGCGCAGGAGCGGCTCCAGGCGGCGGGGCTGAAGTGCGTGCGCGTGGCGACGGGCCTCCCGTTCCACTGCCGCGCGATGGACGGCGCGGTGCGCGCGCTAACACCGCTTTTACCTGAGGTGCGTTCCGCGGGCGACGCGCCGTGCGCGTTCGTGTCGGGCGTCACGGGCGGCGTGCTCCCGACGCGCAGCGTCGGCCCGAAATACTGGCTGCGGCATATGCGCGAGCCGGTGCAGTTCCACGCGTGCATGGAGATGGTGCGCGCGCAGTTTGCGCGGTGCGAGGTAGTGGATGTGGGGCCAGGGCCGATGGTGCGGAAGATTGTGGGCAAGTATGGGTGGGCTGATGTCGTGGTTAGAGGCCCCGAGGAATACGCAGCGGGCGAGGGTGCTTCCAGGTCGGAAGAGGCGGTGGTGTGACCTGGGCAGCTCTGGGCTGGGCGATGTGCGGAACAAGTCGTTATTGTCGCGCTTCGCGAAGGCGCTCATTCGCCGCCGTATGTATCTACAGCTAGCCTTTTGAAAGATGTTTGAGTATTTAGAGCAATCGGTTGCGATTTATGCTGCTCATTGCGTGCGTCGGCAGCGACGCCCGACGAGAGGATGAAGGGCGGGATGACGTAACGAAGGCGGGGCGAGATCTCACCAAAGGCCGGCTCGTGATTGGGCCGGGGACAGGCGAGGCGGAGCTTGAACGGGCCGGGGTGCGATTCCCGAATTCACGCGACAGACGGCGCTGCATCAACTCGAGTCCTCCTCCCGACGACCCCGACCTCCTCCTCTCCTTGTCCACAACCACCATGAGCTTCGTTGCACGCTGCGCGACACGTCCCCTCAGAGGCACCGCTGTGCGTGGCTTTGCTTCATCTGCGGCCCGGCGCCAGGCGGTGCCGGCCGAGAAACCCCCGCTCGTGAAGGAGTTCAAGATTTACCGCTGGGTATGTTCCGTGCATTTTGGGCTGCTGCAGATGCTTATGTTTTGCGTTTCTGGCCGCGATATAGGATCCTGATCAGCCTGAGAAGAAGCCCCAGCTGCAGGCGTACAAAATCAATCTGAATGAGTGCGGTCCTATGGTACGCAACTGTCGTCATAGCTAGCCCCGCGCTGCTCATACGAGCGTACATTCACCTTTATTCGCCAGGTTCTTGATGCGTTGATCAAGATCAAGAACGAGGTCGACCCTACACTCACCTTCCGCCGTTCGTGCAGAGAGGGTATCTGCGGCTCGTGCGCCATGAACATCAATGGCCAGAACACGCTCGCCTGCCTCTGCAGAATAGACAGAGCCGACGCTAAAGACGCCAAGATCTACCCCCTACCGCACAGTACGTCTCTCTCCGCATTCCACAGCCTACCCACGGTTTACCCCGAGCCCTGCCAGTGTACGTCGTGAAGGACCTCGTGGCGGACCTCACGCAGTTCTACAAGCAATATAAGTCCATCGAGCCGTACCTGCAGAACCCGAACCCGCCGGAACACGGCGAGTTCCTGCAGTCGCCGGAGGAGCGCAAGAAGCTCGACGGCCTGTATGAATGCATTCTCTGTGCGTGCTGCTCGACCTCGTGCCCCAGCTACTGGTGGAACCAGGACGAGTACCTCGGCCCCGCGACGCTGATGCAGGCATACCGGTGGATCGCCGACTCACGAGTGCGTTTCCTCTGCTTTCGCTGGCGTGAACATTGGCTTAATGGTGTAATGCAGGACGCACATGGGGCGGAGCGGAAGGAGAAGCTGCAGAATGAGCTGTCTCTCTACCGTTGCCATACCATCTTTAACTGTACGTCCCCGTCTCACTCTGTACTTAGCCCATACTCACACCGTCTCCGTTCCAGGCGCGCGCACATGCCCGAAGGGCCTGAACCCCGCCGCAGCGATCGCGAAGATCAAGCTCGAGCTCGCCGCCGAGTAAGCAGCTCCCGCTGTGCCATAGCACCCGCGGGTGCGGGGCGGCGGAGCAGAGTTCTTTGGGCCTTGTTGTATACTGGCGTTTCATGTTTCCGTTCTTTTGCATGCAATTTAACTTCGGTCTTCATTCGTTTTGGGGATTGCGATGCTGAGTGCTTTGTAGTTCGGCGCGGCTTTGGTGCGTGTTGTATGCGAAAGGGAGCAGAAGGTCCTTGTAGGTGTCTTTCGCGCTGATTCAAAGGCTCAATGGTGCATGTGGACGGCTCGTCTGCTTCACAAAGCCGTCTTCCCGAACGAACAAGCAGGCCAGTGTTCACAATCAAGAAAAGAGTGTCAACATTCAAACAAACCAAACGAGCGTAAATGTAACTAAAGAGCGTATGTGCATGCCAGCACAGATATAAACTCCCAGACGTCGAGGAGGCCTCTCCTGACGCCCCAACACCCTATACGACGCCTTCCATACAATCACAGGGCGCGCTGCGCGAGGTAAGCACTCCGCCGCGTCTAGTAGCTAGCTACGCGCTCACCGTGCCTGCGGCGTCAGCTAACCCCGCGTCGAGGGGCTGCAGCTTCGCGTCCTCAGTGTCTCCCCCGTCGCCTTGCAGCCGCGGCTCAGGACTGCACGGCGCCATCGCGCGCCGTCGCGAGCCAGGCCGGCACGGATCGCAATGGAGGTGTGGACAGGCCTACGTCGTGTTTGTCTGCGATCCGTTCCGGCGACGGGCGCTCGCGTGAGAGCTGTGAGTCGCGGACTGTCAGGAAGCAGGTGTGTGTATGCTGATGCGGGGCGTACAGGTGCTGGTCCGTGTGCTCAGGCTGGAAGGGTCCTATGGTCGGAGTAGAAGCCTTCGCTACCGGCTCCCGGCGTGAGTGGCGGCTCGCGGCGGGGCGGATTGAAAGGCACCGTGTGGCAGGTCGCAAGAGGGGCTGTGAGTGCGTCCGGGTCTGGTCAGTGGGTGCGGTGCTGATGGGTGGGCACGTACAGGGCGGGCGAATCAGCTGTTTGGGTCGGGCGTGGCTCTGCGCGGTGCGGAAGGCCTTCAAGGAGGGGGAAGGGGTTCAGAAAGCCAAGAAGAAGTGGCGGGAAGCAAGAATAAGGAGGCGCGAAGTAAGCAGATTTGACCGGTGGGGGTGCTTGGTGGTTGAAGATGCGGGAGACGGGTTTTATGGCGGTTTGTGGTCTTTGTTCTTTGTGAATGGATGGATGCGTCATTCGGGGTTGCGGCGTGTTTCTAGTGCAGGCAGGCATGAAAGGGAGATGGCTATCTGTTCGTGAAGGGGATCTGATGTGCGGACTCGTGTGCTGGGGTGCGAGGTACCTTTGTTTGCTTGTCTCCCCGGCGCGCGGGCTGAGCGGGTGCGTGTACTCACTTTGCGCAGGTATTCCATGCACGCGGAGAAAGCGACACAAAGAAAAAAGAGGTCAGTGTCAGTGTTCAAGGATACGAGTCGTCAGGACACAATGAAGAAGGGGACTTGCGCAAAGCCGCGAGGACAGTATCTCGACACTCACTGTTCAGCTATGGTTAAACGGTATTGTTCCACTCACAAGGCTCTCCGGCTCGTAGTCTGGTGCTGGTGATTCTGCTATAGGTTTAAGCCTCTGGCATTTGTTCTGGAACAAGGACGGATGCGTAAATCGAACGCGGGGATCGCGATTTACATGCCATGTCCGTGTCCGGGATGCGACCTTCGTGCCGTCAAGGACAGCATTGGCTTTTGCGCCATCTGGACGAAATGAGAGGAAGACCCACCTCGCGGTTGTTGGTGAGACTGCAGCTACGCCTGGAGGACCTCATGGTAATGCCAGGTATGATATGTGAGGCCATGATACGGTAATGGCAAGACACTTGAACTCGCGCCGAAGCGATAAGACGATAGGCCCGGCGACAGAACACGACAGACTGGTGCTCAAACTCGAGAGTGGTCTGGCACTGACATCGACGAGAGTCAGCACGTAGGTCATGGCAATATCATAAGCAACTCGTCGAACCCCAGACGATATATAAAAGCGAGGTATAAAAACAGGTATCACAATACAGCATGGGCTAGCAGTTCATGTCGAGACATACTACACTACGTGAGCTCGTAATCTAACAAACACCAACACAGGAACAACATGAGTGAAGTCGGTATCGTATCGGGTCCGTGAAGTCAGGTCAGTATCGTCAAACGTCAGTCTTAAGTTAGGTCCGGTACATCTATGCAGTCCGTTCGTGCGCGCCGTCCGTCGGCCGCACAGTTCTTGTTTTGCGTCCACTTTATGCGATCAGCCGCTCCTTGTAGCTCACCGCACGCAGCCAGATCTCCCCAGGCCGGCTGTCCACGCATCAGCCACGCACAACCACAGACAGCACACCGAACTCACCTCCGCTCCCTCAAAATGCGCCACACGTTCCGCTCGCGCTCGCCCTTCCGCCCGGCGATGAGCCCGCCGCCGACCGCAGGCGGAAACGCCGTGCCGCACCGGCGCTGCAGGTCCGCGAGGCCCTCGTTCGTGCCCTCGGCCTCGACGACGACGGTGCCGACCCAGCCCGGGTCGACCGTGCGCCGCTCCTTCGTCGGCATCACGATCGCGATGAGCGGCGCGCGGCGCGAGCCCGGGCGCACGATCTGGAACGACGAGCGGTGTGTCCAGCGGACGACGGTGTGGTAGTTGCCTTGCGGGCTGCAAAACGACTCTGTGAGAAAGAAGAATGGCAGAGGCGAGGCGCGGCGTACGTCTCGGTCTTCACGCGGTCCTGCAACAACTGCAGATTTGCTGCGACCTCGTCCGCCCACGGGCTGATGTCCAGGTGCGCTATCGGGTTCTTGTGCTCTCCCGCAGTCCGCACGACGCGGTGGAAGTACGACGGCGGGAACGCCAGCGACGGCAGGTACGCTGGCACATCGCCCGTCTGCGAGTACGTATAGTCCAAGTCCTGCACCACCATCAGCATCCCATTTTGCCCACAACACAAAGAAAAATCACGCACGATGAGATACCGCCCGTCCCACACCATCCGCCCGACATTCCCCTCGTCCCCGACCGCCGTATCCCACACGACGTCGCCCGGGCGCATCAGCGGCATCACCCCCGCGCGCTTCAGCTCCGCCTCGCACTCGAGTACGCTCGTGTCGCTCAGCCAGTCGCCCTCGGGCGACGGCACAAACACGCGCAGCAGCGGCGCGCGGCGCAGCCGGAACAGCGGGCTCTGGAAGCGGCGCGCGCCCCCATGTGTCGCGGTCGACAACGTGCCCGTCGGCGACGGCGCGCGGCTCGACACGCGCGAGAACGAGCGCTGGGCGTGCCCGTGCCCGTGCCCGTGCCCGATGCTATGCGCGCTGTTCGCCCACGCGGGCGGCGGGCCCGCGCTGCGCTGCTTCGAATGGCCCGTGGGCGACGCCGACGCCGCCGCGATGTGCTCCTCCGCCTCCGCCTGCTCGCGCAGCCGCACGACGACGCGCGAGTACGCGCGCGTCGCGCGGCGCAGCGCGTGCCCGAGCTCGCGGCTCGGCGCGAGCTGCGCGTACGCGTGCGGCGGGAGCGACACGCCCTGCATGTACGCCGCGAGCTGGCCGAGCGTCAGCCGCACCGCGGGCTCCTCCTCGCGCGCGGTCCAGCGCGCGTAGCCGACGACGCCGAGGAAGCGCTCGAGGACCTCCTCGCGCAGGTCGCGCATGTCGTCGAGCGCGCGCCGCAGCGCCTTGTTGGCGCTCCAGAGCGCGAGCCACTCTGCGAAAGTGAGGTGGCCAAGCAGGGGGCCGAGCAGGGCTGGGTTCTGCAGGTGCTGCGCAAGGGGGTAAAATGTGGGCGGCTTCGGCTTGGCGACTTCCATGACGTCAGGGGACGGTTTTGACAGAGTATTGCCGCGACGCCGCGCACGGGCGCGGGAGTATTCCTCGGGGGACGGCGGGGTTGGTGGGCGCATGGGGTGTTTGGGAGGAGAGGATGATATTGGTGCTGATGTGGACGCAACATCGGGCTGCTCAACGGCTTCGAAGTCGTCCGGATCCAGCTCCTGCGCCATGCTATGTCTCGAGGGTCCATAGCTATCCTCGTGCTCTGCGGGCGCCGACAGCTCTTTCGCCTCCAGCTCGATAGGCGGGCCAAGCGGGGTCTTGGGCGACTCCGGCGTGATGGGCCGATGTTTGCGCTTCGGCACGACACGATCCTCGGGTGTCGGGGGAAGCGGCGGCTGTTGCTTCGCGTGAAACTGCTGGAACGACTGGTGGTGGAGCTGGTGCGGAAGCGACTTGTGCCGCGGGCGGGCGTCAGACATTGCACGTTGCGGCGTCTGAGGAGACGAAGGCGAGGCCGAGTGCATAGGCTGCGGATGGGGCTCAGGCAGAACGTGAGGCGCCTTTTGAGGCGACAGAGGAGAGATCGGCTGCACGGGCTGCGGGCGGGGTTCAGGTTCAGGTAGAACTCGGGCGTTCGCCTGGGGCGAGAGCGGGGAGGGCGGCTGGGCAGGTTGCGGGCGGGACTCAGGCAGCGCTCGGGAAGCAGCCATGGCCGGAGATTCGACAGGCTGCAGCGAAGACGGCACAGCATCCGGTTCCATCTGCATCCCGTTCGACAAGGCAGACGGCGGAGTTGAACGATTGGCATTGACATTGCGCGGATCCTTTGCTGCGTCCACCTGGCCATGCGCACCCATGTCTGCTCTGACAGACGGCGTCTCCATCCGTGATACGCCCGTCGGGGTCTCCGGTGACGTCTGACCGTTGCTGCTTGAAGGGGCTTGGGTCGCCATCCGCTCTTCTGCGCCCTTCGTCTCGAAGATAAGCGGGCCTCTGCGTACCGGAGGCGGCGCCTGTTGCTGCTGCTGTCTATTCGTGACACCGACCTCATTGACGTCCGCACCCATCGTCGCGAAAATCAACGGCTTGCCTCGCACAGGACCCTGGTTCCTCGCCTGCTGGTACATGGTGGAGGGGATGATAGAAGGCATGGTGGGGGACGCGGGCGTGGGCGCGGGGTGTCCGTCTGAGGACTGAGGCGGCGTGAGGATCTGCGCATGCGACTCCGCGCGTGGGTTTTTGTGCAGCACCGCGTGATGGTGGAAGTGTTGATGACGCGCATGTTCGTCGCGATCGAACGCCTGTTGCGGCGGCGGCCCGGGTCGTTCTTGTTTCAGCATCGAGTTGTGCTTGCGTAGCTTCCTGCGTTCGCGATCCGGCTGTTTTGCAGGGGGCACCGCGGGCAGGGGGCTGGTGGCGGGGGGCTGGCGCTGGGGAGGAATGAACCCGCTAGAAGGCGGGGACGGGATCGACGAAGACGCGGGCGGTGGAATCGGGGAAGGAGCCGGAGGAGAGGCGGGGGCCGCGGGGCTATATACCGCGGCAGGGCCGTCGGGCTGGCGCTCATGTCGGCGCGCAGGCTCGGAATTGAGGGCGACGGCCTGTTGATGAAAAGGTAAACGCGGAAAAGGTGAGCAAAATACCGCTTCGACGCGTGGCGCACACGTTGGGGGCGCGAATTCCGTTATGCGCCGCGTGGGAACGGCTTACCTGCTTCTGCCTAGTCGGTGCGCGTTGTGCGGCGCTGGGCAAGCGCGTGTCCTGGAATGAAGAACGAGCGGCGGTCAGAGATCTGGGCTGTTGTTATGGAAGAAGAAAAGCGAATCCAATGGCGGAGTCGAGGCGTATGACGCCCATGGACAATATGGCATTCACACATCCCGGGAACAATGGGTGACCGGTGCGAACACCAACGGATCGCGCTGTTCCCCTCAGATCTTGCACCATCTGAAATCCGCGGAGGAAAAAAAAACATCGATGCAGGGGCAACATCGTTGCATCGCAGATGCAATGTCGGCAACGGCTGTTTGAATTGCGATCAAGTGCAATGCCAAACCAGAAGTATCAGGCACATTGAATGCGGCGAGCACAACATGGTCAGCATCATGCCAATCCCTCGCCCGTGTGCGTCTACGCTGACGCGTGTTGGGCAGTAGGGCTTCCCGACATCCTCTTCATCTCCGCACGTCATACACCCAAACTGAAACTGTATCAGACGCACCTTCGCAGGCTGATTCACTGTCGTAACCGAGAAGGCACCCGCGCTCCCCGTAAGGCGTTGCGTTTTCGGCGGGGAAGACGAAAGCCCGAGGAAGGACGCTCGCTTTCCGGGCTTTTCCTCCGCGGGTAACGTCAGTGAGGGCGCGAACGGCGATGCCAGCGGAAGATCGCTGATTCGAGGGGGTGGCGATGACATGAACGGCGGCGAGAGAGGGGGCGATGTGGAGGTGGAGGTGGAAGGAGAACGCGCCGATGGCGAGCTCGTAGGCGGGATTTGGGTATCGCTTCTGCTCAGCTTGCGGGATCGTCTCAGCGGAGTCCCGGGCAGGCCGGCTGGGGCTTTGGGGGGTGTAACGGGCGGCAGCGGTTTGTCGTGCCGGGACGCTTCGATCCGCCTCAGCATGCCATCGCGCGCGCGGAGACAGAAAGTGACGCACGAGAATCGAACAGCGGTGTCGAAAAGCGGAGACTGCTCTCGGGAAGCACAGACGAGGGTATGCGAGGCGCGTCTGTCCCAGCGCCGACGTCCAGCGAAGGCGCAGAGCTTCTCTCTTCTGGCTTCTCCGTCATTATGGGCATCTTGGCAAACGGGTCCTGCTCCCGGGCCAATAGCGCATGTCGCGCACTGGCAGGGGAGAGCGCCTTGACTGGCGAGCTCCTGCGGGCAGGCGCAGGCTGATCCTGCGCAGACTCACTCGTGCTGGTCGTGCGCGGTCGCGGTCTGCTCGTGTCCTGCTTGCTGGTGTCTGCTCTTGGACGTGGGGCAAGCGCCATTGGCCCCGACACAACTGGTCGCGCCGGAGCCGCTGTCGTCGATGCAAACCGCGAGTAAAGGGGTGTCTCGATTGATTCTACAGCTCGGCCTGGGGAAGCAGGGCCTGGCGAGGACTGTGAGGGCGGGGGTTGCTGCGCTCCGGACGTTTTACGACGTAGAAAGGCCTTCATAATGGCGAAGGAGGTACGGCGGGTATCGTTGGCAAGGACGTGGTCGTGGTCGTCGTTGACGACGGCGTGGAGGAGGAAAAGAAAAAGAGCATGTGTGTAAACTGGCCCGCGGAGTGCTGAACCACTTTGCAGCCAATAACATTGTCGCGTCCCTGGACCTACCCCGTGCCTGGACCGCGTGGTCTCTGGACCTGATGTTCATGTCGTGGGGATGTCGCGCTCATCGTCGTGTCGCGAGTCGCCACCGACGCCGCCGCCGCCATCGTCGGCGACCTTTGATCCATCTGCACTGTATCGTTGTGACGACAGCAACGAATGAAGCCCGCAATCGTGATATCGGCCGAAACATACCTATCTCCAGTAGATCGCGGGCCGGCGCCACGAAGGCACCGACGGGAATAACTCAGATCGTCCTGACTAACCGACTCGCACTTACCCCGCGCGACTACCCCACACCCCGTCCTGTCGGTGTGTACACTGACCTTACTTTCATCCGTGAGCACCATGGCGACGTTTGGCAAGGCCACGTTCAATACCGCACGGTATGCCGCTGCGCGCCCGACTTACCCGCGCCAACTCTTCGACTTCGTCTTCCGGTACCACGAGCGCAGCCGCGCGGCGCGTTGGGATACTGCTGTTGACTTGGGATGCGGGACAGGTATGTGGTAGCAGAGCATATCAGGAGAAATCTAATCTTCATCCTTCTCTCGCCCCACTCGCTCACCCGTGATTCTCATCGGACGTGCGGAATGGATCTTGGGCGCGTGCAGGCCAGGCGACCATCGAGCTGACCCCCTTCACGCACGTCATCGGCGTCGACCCCAGCGCGAACATGGTCTCGCTCGCGCGCGAAACCGCCGCATCCACGAGCGCAAGCACCAACGCGCACACCTCCTTCTCCTTCATCCAGTCCGCGGCCGAGGACCTCTCCTTCCTCCCCGACGCCTCCGTCGACCTCCTCACCGCCGCACAGGCCGCGCACTGGTTCAACTGGCCCAAGTTCTGGCCCGAGGCCGCCCGCGTCCTGCGCACAGGCGGCTCCGCCGCCTTCTGGGGCTACTCCGAGTTCCGCCTGACGCACCACCCGTCGCTGACGCCGCTCATCCACGCGTACGCCAAGGGCACGGACCCCGCGGCCTCGCTCGGCCCGCACTGGCAGCAGCCCGGCCGCGACATCCTCGACAACCACTTCCTCGCCGTCCCGCGCGCGACGGACGTCCTCCCGGACAAGTTCGCAGATTGGGAGCACGTGTTCTTTACCGGGCAGCATTATCCCGCACTGCCCGCCGACCAGACACACCCCGTCATCCTGCGCAAGCGCATGCCGTGGCCCGCGCTGCTCGCGTACCTCCGCACGTTCAGCTCGCTGCATACGTTCCAAGAGCGATACCCCGAGGACCGCACGCGTGCCGACGGCGACATCGCGGAACGGTTTTACACGGCGCTAAGGGAGGGCGTGGAGCGCGAGGGCGGCGACGTCAAGGCGGCAGAGGCGCAAGGCGAGGAGGCTGAGATCGATGTGGAGTGGCCGATGGCGGTTATGTTGGTGAAGAGGGCGTAGCGCGTCGTGTAATTCTGGATGGGCTGCGTATGTTCTTGATATGTTGTGATGAGCTCGCTGTGCTCATGCTATAGTATGTACAGGATGTATCCCATTGTTTCTCGCTGTGTAGCATGCCAATACCAGATTCTGGCTTGCCAATCCATCCAGTCCTTTCGTGAATCGTCCGTCCTCTCAGGTGGGTTCTGCGCCGCACGTACTCCGACTTCAGCAGCCCCACCTACGCGTCATTATAGTGAAGAAAACAAAGGCATCTCGCACCCCACCGCGCGAGGCCGTATATCAGATCCCCCCCGCGGAGATAGCCAGCATCAGACATTACGACTGCTAACGGTGAAGGTTCACTGAGACGACGCAGCACGGAATCAAGCCCCTTCCCTCACGGTTGTATTTGAGTTGCCGTCGTCATTCATTGTTGTCGTGCGAAGAAATTAATCACGCGAAATGAGGATCGACATTGTTAGCATGGTCTAGGGTATGAGTCGGCAGAACAGAACGCGCATATTCGATCCATAATGAACTCGCGGTGGGATTTACGCTTCACATATCGCGCAGGCCAGCAGTTTTGTGCGGGATTACACGGCTATCCCTTCGGTGATTAGATGGTTAGTGCTCAGAAGCTTCTCCTCAAAAGTCTAACGGAGATCAAAGCCTACGTCCGACACAGGTCACCAGAAGGCCCAACACGCGTGTCAATTGTGATTAGTGACTTGCGCAAGGATACACGAGTCTAGACGTCACGATTTATGTGAATTATACAGCTCTAGCTGCTCCTCTTTGGTAAGGCCCATGCGGCCGCGCCAGTGATCTATGCATAGCGGCTCGTCGTTCGCGGACGCATGGGGCCCGGGGCGGGCGATGATATTATCTATGACCGTCGGCGCATCTTCCGGGCGTAAATTCCCTAGCCTGCATCACGTCAGTCCACAGCATGGCGGCTATTACGAGTAAAACTTACCAGTCTCCATGAGGGAACACAAGCACATTTGCCGCGTATCTGAGACGACATCATCAGTAATTGTGCGCGTCACAATGCATCGAAGAAAAATACGTACTTATGCCCGCCTACATGCCCGACCTCACCCACGGTGATACGAGGGCCCTTTTCCTGCCGCCGTCGGGCCTCGTCTCGGAGCGCGTCGGCTACCTTCGGGCCCCATTCCCCACACCGGCAATCCTGGCGCCGTGTGTACACACGTACATCCGCACAGTGGAATCGCCCTGAATTCCATTATCTGCGTCAA
>QUOP01000050.1:0-48670 GCA_003675405.1 Hericium coralloides
AAGTAATTGATTGCAATGTTCGGGAATGCGAAGAATAGTTGGGTATATCAGTTTATGTGTTCTTGTTTGAAGATCAACTGTACTCACCTTCGAATTGGGTGCCGATGCCGCAAGAGACGCGTTCACTGCGATAGCCGCGTACGCTCAGGCTGCAATTTCGAAATGAGCGGGCGCATGACATGTGCCTTGCCAAGCTGACTTCCGAAGTTGAGTACGCACTCACTCTTTCCTCTAAGCCAGCAGCTGCACATCAACGCTGCGAGCGTACGAGCTCCCGAGAACAAGGCGAACGGCGTACAGATCATCCATACTCTGCATTTCATGCTTTAATTTCTAAATTATCACTTTCCTGACTTCATGGCACCAGCTCCGAGACGCAGAGTCTCGTATCTCGTACCTCCCCCCACAGAACCCGTTCCAGTTCTCCAATTACCCCCTCTCGGTGCACCAAGACATGGAAAGATAGGGCCATTACTACTACACTCGGAAGGAAGCCCGGATTCGCATGGGACATCGACGCCGAGATGGACGCAGTTCACGCGGCACCGTCTCGGGGTAGTCTCGCTCGCGCTCGACACCTCCACACAGCTTGTTGGCCGACCCGCGCCCGAGGGCATCCTGTACACAGGCGGACGCGATGGACTCGTCATCGCCCGGGATCTCGGCATACCGATGAAGGCGCGCACGCGTAAGTACGGCGCGCCGAGTAGCGACAGCATGCGTATGGCGTCTGGGCGGTGGGAAATGATGACGGGCTGGGCGGATGAGGTGATTGATGAAGATGTTGAGGAGAGGAGGAGGGCCCGCGAAGCGACGGGGACATTCTGGGTGAGGTAAGGGAAGCGGGCGCAGGCGGAGGAGCGTCGCAGGGGACGCGACTGCAATTCCGTTCGAGCAGCAGTGGGAGACAGACTACGCTGCCTTCGAGGAGGGAAAGGTGTGTAATCCTGCCGTGGTGTCTCTATCTCTTCTGGAGCAACTTTGGTTAGGCATCCCACTTCCGACAGTCCACGCAAATGCACTCGGATTGGGTGAATGATATCCTTTTGGCCAACCACAACCAGACCATCGTGTCTGCTTCCTCCGATGGCTCCGTGAAGGCATGGAATCCGCACGCCAATCCTGCCTCAGACCCAAGTACTATCGGCATCCATAATGACTACGTGCGCTGCCTCGGATATTGGTTCGTAACTATTTCATCCGGAGATGCGCCGTATTGATGTATTAGCCAGCCGCGAACAGAACTATGTTGCGTCTGGTTCATTCGACCGCACCATCAAATTATGGGATCTGGGACAGTCCGCATCCAATGCGAAACCAGAGCCTCTTATCACTCTGAACCCGCCAGAGTCATCCGGCCCCAAGTCGTCTGTCTACGCGATGGCATTGGATCCACTTGGCCACACAATCGTATCTGGCGGTCCCGAGCGGGTCATCCGAATATGGGACCCGCGTGCAGGCAAGAGAGTAGGGAAGCTCGTCGGACATACCGACAATATCCGCGCAATCCTTTTGTCGGAAGACTCACGATACGTTCGTACCTTAATCTGTTCATTGGTGGTGAAGGCTCATCGTACCTTGTAGCTACTTACAGCATCAGCGGATGGTAAGTGTGCAAAGCAATAATCGTATCTGCTCAAATTGAACACGATTTTTAGCCTCTGTCAAGTTGTGGTCACTTGCTTCTCACCGATGTCTCCATACCTTCACTCACCATACAGATTCTGTGTGGTCTCTTTTTTCATCTCACCCGTCGCTCGAGATATTTTATTCTGGTGACAGATCCGGTTTCGTTACCAAAGTCGACGTCGAAGGCTGCGCGGATATGTCGGAAGGCGAGTGCGTCGTGATTTGCCAGGACACCGACGAAGTTGGCAATGCCGAAGGCATAAACAAGATGGTCGCCATGGATGACAACTTGGTCTGGACCGCGTCCGGAAACTCGAGCTTGAAGCGCTGGCGCGTTCCACCACGGCGCGCTGTTCGCGCAGCTGCACTGACGGATCATATAGAAGGCATGGAGACTCTTACTCCGCCGGAGTCCCCTTTCAAATCGTCCTCATTTGGCCGCAAGTCCCGCAGCATCGACACGTTCCGCTCGCGCCCGCGATCCGTCACAATGGACAACACCCCGACGCTGTCCACGTCGCCCTCATACCGCCCTCGACACGCCAGCTCCATGAGCGCTGCATTCAATGCAGCCGACCTGTCCGACCAAAGCTTCGATCCGCACGAAGGCAACGACACGTGGTACGGCATCCCATTCGAGAGCCTCGTCCGCCTCACCTCGCCGCACGACCCCTTCACGCCCTTCTCCCCCGTCTCGCGCGGCCGCGACACGGACGTCGCGACGCTCTACTCCGCCGCGTCCGTCATGTCCGTGCCCCGCGCGCCGGCGGTGCGCTCGCCGCTGCAGTCGATCTTCCCGCAGGCGCAGGACGCGGCCGCGCGCGCGCCGAGCCCCGTGCACAGCGAGGCGCGGCACTCGCGCCTTGATGAGCCGCAGCACGCGTTCCGCAGCGCGCGAGCGGAGTTCGAGGAGCGCGAGGTCGTCGCGGACGCGGTGCCGCTGCGCACAACGCCGGATGAGGTCGTCGAGGGCGATAAGGGGCTCGTGCGCGCTGTGGTGCTGAATGACAGGATTCATGTGCTGACGGTGGATACGGCGGGCGAGGTCGCGGTGTGGGATATGGTACGCGCGGTGTGTCTGGGGCGGTATCGCTGTCAGGATGTAGCCGGGGCCAGCTTTCGCGGCAGCGAGGGGAGCAGGGCGAGCTGCGGTGGGAAGGACAGGAGTCCGAGGGAGATGCTGGAGATCGTGCGGGAGAGGATTGAGGGCGAGGCCGTCGTCCTGCCGTGGTCGACGGTGGATACGAAGGTGGGCGTGCTTACGGTCCATGTTGATGAGAAATGCTTCGACGGTGAAGTATATGCCGACGAAGCGGGTGTTGCTAACGATCGAATCGCGGAAGATCATCGAAGTGCGTCCTTCCAAAATTCCTTGTCGGTGTCGTGAACTGAATGTTGAGCCAGTCAATATCGGCAAATGGGTCCTCAGAAATCTTTTCCTTGGATTCATCAGGGCAGAGCAGCGTGCCTCAGCCCGCCGCGCACACGAATCGCAGGGAAACCATTCGACGGGCTCACCACCCCATTCAGAAGATGCAACTGGATCTCCAAACACCCTGTCTCGCCGTCGGTCCTCGTCAACAGAGTCATCGAAAAGTGCGAACTCGGCGACGCCCGCCACCGTTATCACTGCTTCCACTATGGTCCCCGCCATGCCACCGCACGTCTCTGCTATCGTCGGGACCTCGCCTCTTATTGCGCCAAAAATACCGTTACTGCAGCAGTTATCGCCCATCGCGCAAACCCCAGAGGCCCAGCTAAGCAACAGCGAACTCACCCCTATTGCGGCTCATGGGAAATCGCAAACGGAGAGTGCTGCTCGACTTGGGTCCTCGCCTCCTGTCAGCAATAACGATTACTTCTCTGTCCGTGTCCGGGGACGATCGGGGTCGAATGCTGCCGCTGGATCGTCGACGCCGGACGATTTCTCGGGCTGGAGCGGTCCTGGGGCTAAACCAGCGGAGAAGTCACCTGAGGCAAATCTGACTGTGTCGGGGGGCGGGCTGATGGGGCGGCTTAAGAGCTTGGGGAGGCATAAGCGACCGCCGAGTGAACATGGTCCGCTGCCCAAGGGCGGCGTAACTGGGCGACCGTCGAATGCCTCGCGGGCGTCTAATGTGTGTAATTCCCTATCTTCATATTCGACATCTTGTGCTCAAGCGCATACATTTAGGATGCGTCTACGCCAGGGCCTGCTACAAAGACGCCAGCTCAAATAATCTTGTCTGGTCCTTTAAATCCGCCGTTGATGCCTGATGGCCCGACGCTGCGCCTCGTTCCTTCTATCCCTCTTGTCATCTCTGAAGAGGCGTCACCGTCGTGGAATATCCTCTATAGGGGCACTGTTGCGAGCACTGCTGCCGACATACATGCGCTGGAGGAGACGATCCCGATGTGGCTCATGGAATATCTGCTACTCAACAAGGCAACCACCGCCCCAATCACGAAGCTTGGTTTCGTTCTGCTTCCATGGCATAGTAAGGAGCCAGACGCGGAGATGCTGCCTGAGCTCTTGAATGTGTAAGGATTTATGTTATCGGTCGTCGTTGGACGTGAACTAAAGTGTCTTCAGGAACCAATCGAAGCTGACCGCTAGCCGCTTTCTGCGCGTGCGGAAACTGATGGGCCATGTAAGTCAAGCCTAGATACCTCAACTTCCGTCGTTGACACCGTCCCTCTACAGGTGCACGACAAGATAGACAAGATGTCCGGCAAAGTGACCTTGTCGCCCACGACACCGCATGTATCGCCGCGCACGTCTTCGGATACGCACAACACCGCGTCATCACGGCCGGAAGAGCTGTGGGAAATCCTCTGCAACGATACGATCCTTGCGCCAGAGATGACTCTCGCGGCAGTGCGGCAATTTGTTTGGAGGCAGTCAGCAGAGCTTACTATGTTCTACCGCCGCAAACGCTCCACTGGGACCGTCACGAATATTCCCATCAATTCAGGTTGATGCTTGTCTGTACTGTATGAATCCTTACTGCCAGGAGTATCTTTGTATTCGCACACCAGGATACAGTAATGGTCAGTCGATAGATTGAACAATTCTTCGGGCTGTATGTAACTGCTTGCTATACCTGTCTGTAATGCTTCTGGAGTATGTTTTAATAGACTGTGAATTACTGTGTAGCCGAGGATACTCATGACACCGAGCGCTGTGGATTGCGCGAAAGCTGCACATGCAGGCGTCGACGAGGCCTGTCCTAAGTAAATCACCCACAGCATATAGACACGTTTCATCTTACCTACTTCCAGCTTTTTCGAAGTCATGATATTGTCCGATGCCATTACATATCTTTCTCCTCCCCTTCTGGATATCCTCTCTCCCGTTACGGACTCGGATGGACTCTGTCCTTGAATGATGTCATGTATTCTTGTAATTCTCTTATAAGCCTCAAATCCACATTCATCTCTCTCAGTCGTCCCTTCCTCTCTACATCCATGATCTCTAACGAATTCGTGAGTTTTATCTTCCCGTCGTCCTTCGTGCAAACCATGCTCACGAAATTTAATTATTTGTCGCGTCCAGATCTTCACGTGTAAGAAACCCACGTGCTGAGAAAGTTACGTCACGTTTCCCTAAATTTCAGGACTCGAATCCTGAGGCGCGCCTTGTCACAGCTCACCACCCTGTCCGTTCTGGACGGCCATGTTGTCTTTGACGAATGTCTGTCTCGCCAGACGACTGCATATCAGCTTCGTCGAGACAGCCTCCCGATCATGGTGCGCGCATAGAGCCCAGCGCCGCCATGCGGCGACGGCCGCCCAGCCCAAATCCACCCAGAGCGTCGCCGAGGAAGCTGCCAATGTCGGGGCTGAGCTCGCGCGCACGTTCAAACTCACGGATGCCGACCACAAGCGGCTAAGGTTCCAGCGCAATATCGGTGTCTCGGCCCATATCGATTCCGGCAAGACGACATTGACGGAACGTATCTTATTTTACACTGGACGTATAAGAGCTATACATGAAGTGAGGCCGCACATCGCCTTTTCATGCGCATATATTGACCGGCATTCAGGTTCGAGGACGTGACAATGTCGGTGCCAAGATGGATAGTATGGAGCTTGAGCGAGAAAAGGGAATCACCATTCAGAGTGCTGCCACGTTCTGCGACTGGACTTCAGTGTCTCCCGTCACAAGCGAGCAGGAAAAGTATGCAATTAATATTATCGATACTCCCGGTAAGCCGATCTGGCACTTTCACTCGCTCCAGCGACTGAATCTTTGGTTCTAGGTCACGTCGACTTCACCATCGAGGTGGAGCGCGCGTTACGGGTTTTGGACGGTGCTATCTTGGTACTTTGCGCTGTTTCTGGTGTCCAGGTGAGCTTTATCATAATCTTTGGACCTTTGACAACGTACTCATACATTTTGCAGAGTCAAACAATCACGGTCGACCGACAAATGCGCAGGTACAATGTTCCCCGGATTTCATTCATTAACAAGATGGACAGGCCTGGTGCCAATCCATGGCGGGTGATCAACCAAATTCGGACTAAGCTTCGTATTCCGGCCGCAGCAGTTCAGGTGCCAATCGGTGTAGAAGATGAGCTCAAGGGTGTTGTTGACCTCGTCCGCTGGAAAGCGCTGTACAACCAGGGTGAAAAAGGGTAAAATCATCTCATGATACCTGCTTACATCTTGCTGATTTTATTCTAGCATTGATATCGTCGAATCCGACGAGATTCCTGCGGAAGTCCTCGAACTGGCCACACAGAAACGCGCCGAGCTCATCGAGCAGATCGCCGAAGTAGACGATGAGGTCGGCGAGCTCTTCCTCACGGATCAGGAGGTGTCCAACACGCAGCTCGCTGCGGCAATCCGCCGCGCCACCGTCAGCCTCAAGTTCAGTCCTGTCTTCCTTGGTTCTGCTGTCAAGAACACGGCTGTGCAGCCCATGCTCGACGGCGTATGCGCGTACTTGCCCAATCCCTCCGAAGCGAAGGTCGTTGCGCACGATACGTCGCTTCCCGCATCAGCACCTCCTGTTGCCCTCGTTCCGGCTGGTGCGGCGCCTCTCGTGGCTCTTGCATTCAAGCTCGAGGAAGGTCGTTTCGGACAGCTCACCTACATGCGAGTGTACCAAGGTAGTATGAAGAAGGGTCAGTTGATCTACCATGGTCGTACTGGGAAGCGCATTAAGGTACCGCGTCTGGTGCGCATGCACAGCAACGAAATGGAGGTTAGTTGACCTTTTACTTGTCTCTTGGATTTGATTGAACTTGTTGCAGGACATCACCGAGATCGGCCCCGGCGAAATTTGTGCCATCTTTGGTGTTGAATGCGCCTCTGGTGACACGTTCACCGATGGATCCAGCACGTTCTCCATGGTATGCGTAACTGCTTTTGCTTTATTCTTGTACTCACTTGCTGTAGACCTCGATGTTCGTACCGGAGCCTGTGATCTCCCTGTCCATTAAGCCCGTTGGACAGGAAACTCCCAATTTTTCGCGTGCTTTGAACCGTTTCCAGAAGGAAGACCCGACGTTCAAGGTACATGTCGATCAAGAGAGCAAGGAGGTGTGTCAATCTACACGTCTTTTTTTTTAAAATCCCTCATTCGACATTGTCAGACCATTATTTCCGGTATGGGTGAGCTGCACCTCGAAGTCTACGTCGAGCGCATGAGGCGCGAGTACAACGTTGCCTGCACGACTGGCCGCCCGCGCGTCAACTTCCGCGAGACCGTCACGCAGCGCGCCGATTTCTTATACACGCACAAGAAGCAGTCTGGCGGTGCGGGACAGTACGCTCGCGTCGCTGGGTACATCGAGCCTATGGAAGCCGACCCCGAGACTGGCAAGGACACTGATTTCGAGAATGTCGTCATGGGTGGGAATATTCCGTCCAACTACATTCCTGCTGTCGAGAAGGTAACGACCTACACTACCTGCTTGCGCCGGCCAGGCTGACTGTGTGTTGTCTTAGGGATTCTACGAGGCCTTGGAGAAAGGCACGTTGTCCGGAAACCAGGTTTGCGGTGTCCGTATGGTGCTCAAGGATGGTGCATTCCATGCTGTTGACTCGTCCGAACTTGCCTTCCGTCTTGCTGCCATTGGCGCGTTCCGCGAGATCTACAAGAGCACGCGGCCTGTCATTCTTGAGCCAATTATGACTGTCGAGGTCGTTGCTCCCGTTGAGTTCCAGAGTACGTCTGTCCTTGATCTCATCGCGATCCGTCTTGTTGACCATCGCACGTGTGTAGGCGCTGTCATTGGCGGCCTGAACCAGCGTCGCGGCACAATCGTCGACAGCGAGGTCCGCGAGGACGAGTTCACAGCCGTCGCTGAGGTTGCGCTGAATGACATGTTCGGATACTCGAGCCAGCTCCGTGGGGCGACACAGGGCAAGGGCGAGTTCAGCATGGAGTACAAGGTCAGTGCTGTGCCCACTGTCCGTATCTATCAGATGTTGATCTGCGTGCTGTACAGACGCACCTGCCCGTTCTGCCTAATGTCCAGATCGAAATTGAGGAGGCGTATCGCAAGACACAGCCGCAGGCTAAGAAATAGATATGATGCATTGTACTTACTCGCATTTAGATTACCATATTACTCATTGACTATTGCATGGAACTCACAACTTAGGCCGAACAGGACTTCCCGCTCGTGATACCTCGAGCTGCTGGGCCGCAGTGCAAATACAGAATACAACGGTTTCCTTTCCAGGTGCGTCGAAGCGTTTCATGGCTATCACATGGAACTGTCTGGGAGGATAACGGATGACAGTCATCGCCATGTGCCATGCGGCAGTCTCTAACCAGCGGCGCAACTGCAGGGATCAACAAGTCAGGCGCAGTCTCGGGATCTGTTTCGGGACGCTTGTGGACACTTGTGTGGTTCTCGAAAATAGGGCATCTGTTTGTTGATGTCCGTCGACAGTCGGGGTGAGCACGGACGTCGCAGCAAATGGTTGCGTGCTTCCGCACGTATCCCTTGTCCAATTCTGGCGATGCGGTCTCAGATCCGTGAGTGCCCTATTCGCTCAACAACTCTTTTGGTTCGTTCTACTTATCTTGGTATATCATGCTATGCCCAGATGCCCCCGATGCGGCGGCGGGCTTCTTCAGTTCATGACACGCGCTTGTGGATCTCACGAGTGCGACAACTGGCGTTGCTTCTGAAGCTTTGCGGAGCACCATGCGCTCCAGGTAGTGCTTTGCTGTGTTGAGGGCGATCGCGTCTACATTTGCTTCCAGATTAAAAGGGCTTGCTGAAACTAGAGGCGACGTATCCGATTCCCTGCTCCCTACACTGCGTCACTCTGGCGTCCGGATCGGCAAAGGGCACTTGCAGCAGCAGTCCAGTTCGACTCGCCCAACGATGGACGCTATCCAAGAAGATTATGCTACGACTCTGCACAACATCACGGCCAGCCAGTATCTCAGCGGTACGCCCGTCACGCATGTGCTCTTGACCCAGCTATTGACGCGAACATACGAATCTCAGCGGCGGGCTTTGTAGTGGTGCTGTATGACTACCTACTGACACTGGATGATGAAGCACGATTCGTATGGCCAGCCAAAATGAACCTCTCAAAAGCCTTGTTTCTGTTCAATCGGTACATGGTTCCGATGTTATTGGCAGTGAGCACGTATGGTGAGCACACAACGTTATGGTGACGAGTGCGAGGCCTCAATTGTTCGGGGCGCAGGGAACTCGGGGCTGTCAGGAAGCGCGTTGTCGGATACCGTGAGTCTGCACGTTCAAATACGGTACTGTGTCTGACTGGACATCTTGGCAGTTGTAAGTCCAGCGAGGTCATCGATGCCGTCCCGCTGACGTGGATCTCAAGCTGCAAAACGTGGTTGGCAACAGCGCTCTACCTTGGCATCCTCTGCCTCACAAATGCAGATTGTATGCACATCGATCAATGGCACGCGCTAGGCCGATGCTGATGCCCAATAGTTGTAGTGCTCCTACGTCTCTGGGTCCTATGGGACCGGAGACGAAAACTCGTTCTTTGGACCCTTGTTGGATTCATAGTGACGCATTTAGTCAATTTCGGGTTCGTGACTTGGGCCGCCGTGGAGATACAATGTACGTCCCAGGCTATACTTGGCGTCGGCCTGTCGCCATTCGCTCATAATGCTACAGCGATAGTGCAGGGCAATCCCCTGCTTCGGGTGTGTAGCATCACGCCGTACCGGATGCTGCGCCCAATGATGGCAGGGCTATGGCTGCCCGGCGTAAGTCTCGTAAGGTTCATCTTCCTTCTCCATCTCTAAATGTTTCTTATAGGTGATCTTTGAGTGCATGATATTTGTGACCGCGTGGTGGAACGCCATTTCCCGCCCGCGGGGGGCGGATGAACTGCTCAGCAAATCATTGTGCAGGGACGGGGTCTCCTATTTCGTCGTGCGTGTGATTGCCTCAACAGCGGCCACCACAACGGCTAACATGGAAGTCCTCTAGGTTCTGTTAGGTGAGTCTTGTATGGTGGTGCCTTCTCCGGTTTCCTGATGAAGTAAATCGGTGGGAAGCACTGAGGGTCATGAACCTCGCGCTTGCGATTTTCGGCCCCGTAAGCGTGCGTTCTTCAACACATCAGAAATGTACTGAGACTTCCGCTCCAGCTTTCACTGACCTTGCTTGGTCTCTAGTCAGTCATCTGCCTTTGTCCGCATGCCCATCACCCCATCTGACGGTTTGTTTCAAGCTTTGTCTTCTCGATGACGAACATCACGTTCAATAGGCTTGTGCTAAACCTACGCCGCATCACATCTGAAGCAGAAGCACGCCATTCAGACCGCGCATCTGATTTTAGCGAGCCGGGGAGTTACGCACAGGTGAAACTGGTGAGAACCTACTATCGAAGCGTTGACAGCCGTGGGCACGTCGAGATGGTGAGGATCTGCGAGCAACGCATGTGAGGCTTCTAGACCTCGGATATGGCGGTTCAAGTTACTTCTATCGGTATAATGATAATATATTCAGGCTGACAAGACGAGAGTAGTGTTACTGCGTGAGGGGCAGCATTGAGCAAATCAGTGGTTGCTAGTCGCGGCACGGTAAGGCACACTGCAATGTTATATTTAGACTGGTTTAATTTTAATCCGATATGGTGTAACGGCTAACATTGCCGCCTTTCAAGCGATCGCGGCAGCTCGGGGTTCGATTCCCCGTATCGGAATGTCCGGGGCAACGACTTTTCATATATTCTCTTGTATATTATTCTCCATACGCAGTAGGTTGTTAGTTTTGCAAAGACGTCACTGTTGGCAATGGGCATTATCCATCTCTCCGCTACGGTAATTTAATTTGCACGGGCGTTAAGTTGCATGGGTTTGGTTGTCTCAGGAATGGACCAACAGGTATCAACCTGTCACTGCATGTTGTCTACCAGGACAATGTACTTACTAACTATCATCGAGTATATGACAAGTATATGACGAGTGAGTAACTGCCGAGAGAATTTACTGAGCATGCAAACCTCTACAGTCGCGATGCCCACATGTGAGGCATAAGATAGAGGAGAGAATGCCTTCACCGTTTGCATCGGCAGAATGGATGCGTACATGCCCGTCTGATTCATCATGGACGATACGCAGATACACTAAAATAGATTTTACAACAAATGGAGATAAAAGTACAAAGTCGAAGAAAGACGTCCGTGTACGTGGCCTAGCATGCGGCATCAATGAAGCTATCTCTGAAAAGAAACAGTTCCCGGTGAGGCCCGACATTCACGCCCTCTCGCCTATCATTATACAAGGATAATCTGAGAGACGAAGGGTACGGTAATGGACGTTTACATACCTTTCGACCGGGCTAGGTCCTGGGCATATGCCACACACTTAGTGGTCGAGATCAAGTCAGCGTCGCGCGCGATCCTGGCCGACAGTCACGTCAACTTCTCAATCAGACCGCAGAATTATCTGCACTCACCTGGAAGGACGCGAACGTCCAGAACGGGACGACGAGCTACGAGCTAGGATCCAGTCCAGCGCACGGCGGAATCCGGTCCTACGGATGGTAAACATGAGAACGGCGTGCAGCGAGGGCTGGAAAGGGCGCGCTCACTCGCTGCCGAATTCGTGTACGGAGATGTTGAACTTTGGCGTTCCACTGAGATTCAGGCCGAGGGTTTTGGCGTCGCCTAACAGCGTATCGTTGTCCCGGGCGAATAAATGGAACGCGCTGTTGCTGGATTTAGTCTCGTTGCTCTGGGCAAAGGCAACCCTGAAAAGCAGAGTTCAAGTAAGTAGCTATATATATGAGATAATCCATCTTACGGGTCAAGGGCACCGCGGGGCCCTTTGGATCCAGCGCTGTTCAGGTTGGCGATTTCATTGCCCCCGTTCTGCGAGGCGGCGAATGCGGAGCTATGACGAGGTGGGTAAGGATACGACCCGCACAGAAAATCTTTGACATACGGATTAAAAGCCGAAGCCGCCCCACTAATTAAACTACCAATATCAGTCGGCACAGGGCCGAGAAGCGACGTCAGACTGGCGACATCACTGAGAGCCGGAACCCCGCCGCTGCCAACCAAACTGGCGAGGTCGGAAAATGCGGAGGCGGCAAGGGCTGTTGGAATAGCGGGGCCACTGACGGCCGAGGCCCCACAGCTAACGGTCGCAGCGTCGGTGGGTGCGGAGGCCCCGAAAGGAAAAGAGGGTGTCGCGCCGGGTGCGACCAAGCTGGCCTCGCCTACATCAATGCTAGCGTCGCTTGAAACGTCCCCAGTCTGGAATTTGGACCTGCCATCGACGTGTATCAGAAACTATAATAGCATCACGAGAAAGAAAGCGCCCTACGCAGCTCCGTTGCCGTTTCCAGTGTCAACGGGCAATGCGGAGACAATTACGGCGCAGCCGAACGCGAATGTGAAGGGAGCGAAACGCATGATAGAAATATGAGCAAAAACAAATGGAAGCTATGCCTTCAAGGCTTCAACAGTAGGCCAGCTGGAAAATCGTAACGGGCTTGGGAGCGCAGGAACTGGGGGCAACCGGTGCCAATGTGAGGGAACGAGGTAAGAACGCTCGCCTTATAAAGCTTACGACTGTCGTCGGTCGTGACGACGGATAGCTTACTTTTGCATAATCTACGGTCATTAAGTTTCATCAATAGGCTCCAGTTTGACAGACCTTACTGAATGCAATTGGAGAAAACTGGTGACGAGGGAACTGCATCTTCTGCGGGTAACCACAGCGACTTGCCCCAAGGCACAATGACGAAGCCTTTTTTCTGGCATCATGGTCGTCGGCTTAGGCTGCTCGGAGGTATGGCACGCCGAGCTTGAAGTGAATGAAAACCAAGTTGTGAATGCGTGTCATACACGCATAAGTGTGATATGCTGATACACCTAGATCAAACCAGCCGAAGCTTGGCAGTGAATTCTGTTCAGATGTGGAAAAGCAAGTAGGTACAAGTAAGTACCTACTTGATGTGTGGAGCATTCAAAATCGTTGGTATCATTGCATGGATTCTAGAGATGGTGACCATGCAGATGCCGGGCGTTGACGGCGCGGCGGTGGGCCACGACAGTTGAAGCATGGATGCGAGTGTCTAAATAGAAAGCGTGATGAAGCATTCAAAAGCTGACTGAACAAGGTAATTTGTAAGAGTTGATGCAATAACAAGTGCGAGTGCAAAGAAGTCGTATATAGGTAGATTGAACAACTCAGAAGTGATGGCTTTTAGACGGTGCTTCATGCATGGAGACCGGCGTTTGCCGAATGGCAAGTGAAGATACGATTCCTTCCTCCCTGGTTGGCCTCTTTCCTTCGACAGTATCGGCTTTCAGCTTATTCTCGCCAACGACTCAGCTCTCCCTAGGACAGGATACATTTTCGGCTCGACAGCCAGAGAAGAAAATATGCGAAAGCAGGCCGATTGAACACCCAGTTATCACGCAAATCCTTGGCATAGCCTGCCCTTAGAGAAGCACTCTATCGAACTACAAAGGCGGCTGTAAGTGAAAGAAATCTAATTCGCACGTAATTTGTTGCACCGACTACATCGACGTGCCTGTTCCCCGCGCCATGGTAAGTCATTACCTGAACGCATGCTATGTAAAGGCAGGGTGCGGCACATAGTACGACACGGGAGCTCAGGATGAATCGAGAAGTCTCGAGCTAGGCGTCCTACTCATTCTTCTCCCTACTCGCGGGTCGCGCAGATCCCCTCGACCTCACGCAGACGGCACGACGATGGCGCCGATGACCAAGATCAGACACTGTACGACGATGGCCCAGGAAGTCTACCGTCCTGCCAAAGGCCAAAACCCGACGTTAGCGGAATGCAAGTTTGCTTGAAGGGAAATCGATACGCGTTGCTCCGACGAGTACCGAGAGTCTCGAACAGACCATACGGACTATGGGGCCGGTCCGGACGATTAAGAAGTGGCACTTTGAAACGACCCCGGACGTGCTGCATTGAGCAGATCGCGACAGGAAGTCGTGTACCAGCAGTAGGTTGGCCACTGCGCGCCGAAGATACCCTACAGCGGAGAAAGAAGACTAGATTAGCAGATGGTAAGACATTCCGGCGACAGCATGCACCCCGTACATGGACGCGACGTAAGCGAGCACGACGGCGATGTGCTCGATGGGCATGCCTTGCCTGTATGTGTCGCGCCAGCGCCAGCATCTGTGAAAAGGCGGTAGGCGCATACACGTAGAACAAAGCTCAACATACTTGGCCGCGCGCGAACTTAAAAATGTGAAGATGAAGGTGTCTTTGGATCACATGAAAGTCGTGTGGGAGGGATAACGAGGATGGCCTGCCGGGTGAAGTGAGTTGTCCAGGACGGCCATTCATGCATCATGTCGGGATGAAGCACATATGCAGAGCTGTACCATTGTCTAAGCTCGCGTTCTTCCATGTCCTTCCACTATCTGACCTCCAGATCTGGACTACCCTAGGTATCTTTGCCTCCGCTAGACATAATCGCATAATGTGGTCTAGGAGACCCGTTCACTACGCATGTTCATGTCTTCATGTTTTGTGCTCTGTGTGAATATCCAGCACTACGCATCAGAGGGCCCGCTCTTCACGCAAAGCACTCGCATGTCGTGCACCATGCACCATGTGATGCAGGTGCCAGATGCGCGAGGAGGCGCGAATTGCCGAAACGATCCTAGTCGTTCCACAGCTGGAGTTGAAATTCTGGCAGGCACTCCCAATGACGCACCGTATACGCAGGCACCCATGCATCCTGTGACTACATGGGCTCCTGTAGGCTCCTATAGATCTGCATATGATCTACACAGCCAAGTTGGACACCACACTCACCTCGAGCAATCCAAATTCCAGCCACACGCCCACTCAAACCCGCCGAGAAGCACGCAAAGACAACCGTATAAGCCAGAAGAAAGTAGAATTGCAACCATGTGGTCAGTGCAACATTAGGATATGCGTGCCTCTGCACCTCGCGCGCCATTAGCTATAGAATACAGTATCCGGCGTCCGCGCGCCCTGCGTAATACAACACGTTCTCGGGTATCGGCTAGACCTTGGACGCCACCGACGACTCGCCGGCCTTCTCGATCTGCTCCTGGGTCGCGCCCGCGAGCGGCTTGTGCGCCTCCGCCGCGCGCGTCTGCTCGACGAGGTCCTGGCGGTTCGCGAAGCCGGCCGGCGCCCACTGGCGCGAGGTCCACGGCTTGCAGTCCGGGTCGTTGTACATCTGGTCGACGGACTCGAGCGTGAGCCCGGACGACTCGTACAGGAAGAAGTACACGACGACCGCGCCGAGCAGGTTACATGCTGCAGGGACGGAGATCAGTCGCTACACGAGGGAGGGAGAAGGAAGTGCGCACAGGCAAAGATGTAGCCGTAGCGGAACTTGATCGAGTTCACGATGAAGGGCGTGAAGAAGGCGAGGAGGAAGTTCCAGAGCCAGTTCGACGCCGTCGCGAGCGCGCCCTGCTTCGCACGCGTGCTCGTGGGGAACGTCTCGCCGATGAGGATCCAGATGCCTGGCGCCCAGGTCGTAGCGTAGCCGAGAATGAATAGGCACGCCGAGACGATCATGAGCTTGCCGATGTTCTCGTTCTCCGTGGGGTCCTTGGCGGTGCCGGCTGACGCGAAGACGAAAAGCCATGCGGCTTGCCAGAGGCCGCCGACGATGAGCGGGACGCGACGTCCGAACTGCGCATATAGATCAGCCTGCGCTCATGGAAGTACGGATAAATGCGCGTACCCTTTCCATGACATACAACCCGCCGAAGGTGCACACGAAATTGACCGCGCCGAGAATGATCTGCGTGACGAACGAGTCCTGGATGCCGACGGACGTGAAGATCGTTGCGCCGTAGTAGAAGAAGTAGTTCGCGCCGGTGAGCTGCTGGAGCGACTGCAGCGCCATGCCGAGCAGCGTGCGGTACAGCAGCTTGTGCTCAACCGTGAAGCAGTCGAGCCACCCGCCCTGCTCGTTCTTCTCGTACTCGACCGCCGCGCGGATCTCCTCGACCTCGCGCTGGATGATGTAGTTCTCGCCCGCAAGCTTCGCGTCCACGCCGCGCACGCGCGCGATCGACTTCTGCGCGTCGTCGAGCCGGCCGTGCCGCGCGAGCCAGCGGGGCGACTCGGGCATGAACTGGATGCCGCCCGCGAGGATCGCGGGCCAGATGATGCCGATGCCGATGACGCTGCGCCAGGACTCCGCGCCGGACAGGTCGCGCGTGCCGATGGAGATGCAGTACGCGACGAGGATGCCGAGCGTGATGAACAGCTGGTACGTCGCCGTGAGCGTCCCGCGGATCTGCGCGGGCGCGGTCTCGGCCTGGTACATGGGCACGGCCGCGCTGAGCGCGCCGACGCCCAGACCGGAGACGAGACGGCCGACGGCGATTTGTGCCCAGGCGTGCACCGCCGTGATCTGGATAATGACGCCGACGACGAAGATCAGACACTCGGCCTGCATTGCCCGGCGGCGACCAAGGAAGTCTGCCGTCCTATCGAAGAGAGAAGCACAACATGTCAGAGGTAATATCGCGTATAGAGCGAAAGTGACGTACGGGGCACCGATGAGCGCGCCGATAAGAGTGCCAATCGAAAGCAGACCAACGATAAGACCAGTCCGGACATTTGAGAAGTTGCAGTCCGAAGGGAGTCCATTCGTGCTACATGTACCGAACCGGACTTTGAAGTCCTCCATGACGAGCAGGTCTGAAATCTGACCGGTGTCATACTACAGGAACATGCTCGTCAGCTCTACGCTCTCGGGGATACCAGAGGAATCACGTACACCGAAGATGAACTGTAGGCGCGAGGCGAAGATGAGGTTAGCGAACGGTGACATAAATCTTTGATGTGATAAAACGCACTCCACCCATAGATGCCACAAGGGCAAGCATGATGGAGACATACCCTATGGGTACGCCTTGCCTGTTCGTGAGTGGTCAACACGATTAAATTTTCACCACATACGACGGGTACATACACGTGAAACAAAGCCATTCTGGTTCAGCAGGGAAAGGCGAACGAGAGAAGATAGATGCTGTGGTCAGCGTCAATCCAATGGTCGCGTGTCGCGTGCAAGCTTTCCGGGCCTAGTGGGGAAGGACGATGGGGAGCGGGGCCACGGATGTGGGGTGAAAGGTGGGGAAAGAAGGCGTTGAGGCTTTTGAAGGTTTCCTGGTCTCAGATGCAATGGATGACATAACGTGGAGTTCAGTCGAGCAGAGGGACGGGGACCGGCATTCGGACCATGGCGCTCCATGGCGTCGAGTCGGCGCCTCCACCCATGTGCTCGAGAGCCGTACGCGTATGAAGTTTTTTTCTGTTTTCCCTGGATCGCCTCGAGATCTGGCTGGCCTCGGAAGAAGCTTACTGGCTCTCGAAGACGGGTCAGAGCGGGGTGATTCAGATGCTTCGGACATGGTTAATCATTTATTGCCCCGTGGGCCCCCGCCTGCCCCCGCTCAACCTCTTCTGCGTAGCCTATGGAAACGAAAACATGGTTAGCATGCGTTGCAGGGTCGTGAAAAAGGCGCTGCAGGCATGAGACCAAAGTTCCGGAAAGCACTGATACTTAGAAATTGGGTGCGAAGCAGATAGGCGTTCAAGGAAAAAGGAGCCTTGGCTCCAGGTCCGGAATCGGGGGGAAAACATAAGCGGGGAAGAAAAAAGACACAGCGCTCACGTCGGCCTTCGTCATCACACAATCACTTCATCCTGAACGCTTTCTCAGGTGTTCGCTCCCACATGTCTCGAGTCCACTGCCCATCCATGTTTTACTTACATCGTCAGTGAAAACCCAACGGAAACAAGACTGCTCACAATTGCGGCGACCTGTCGTTCTGAAGGTGAACCCGTCGTGAAACGTGCGCGTGAAACGCTTAGCTCCGGTGTTTGATCACAGATGCCGCCGGCCGCGGGAGTAACAGGGCGGCATGCGGGGTCCGCAGCCAATCAGCACCCGTGCCTTGCATTAAAAAAGAATTATGTAAGCAAATCATTGTGGCGTCGCTGGCATGTCGGCTCATCTCTGTCCGCGCCCTGCCGACGCCCGACGCCCGACGCCCGACGCCCGCCGTCGTAGACAGTCCACGGACGCGTGGTAGACTCTAAAGTCCATCGCACTCCTCCGCACGACTATCGACAACTGTATTCAAAGGTGAGCCTGCCAGTCGTTGCGCTCAACGACGACAAGTAAAATGTTTCTGGAAAGGGCGCAATGTGCGCATAGCATCTCGGTCAGCAAGTACCGGAGCGTGCTCATCGTACGGTCTGTTTCGGAGTGTTTGTTGTGATACTGATCATGCACCGATCATGAGCTGCAGTTTGAAGATACCCCATTCCGTTTATATGATGTCAGAAGCTCGTCGGCCAATGGAATGGAGATGCGGGTGCCTGTCCATATTCATCGACGCAGCGGCTTGCAGATGGTAGTGGAGCCCTATCCGACACCTCGCATTACCGACCCGCAGACGTCGAGCGCTGAAAGCTTGCTTCTTGACAGCCTGCTACCCCACAACGTCAACGACGTTGACAACAATCAGCCTCGTAGAACCTGTAATCCTTCTTTCAATTCCTACCATACGGCATCATATATCAATTGCAAGTGGTGTGTAGCTCCTTCCATCCCGAGCTCATTAACATTCCCCATGAAACCGCAGTGTCAAGCGCCTTTCGGTTCCTGAAGCACAGCACCATCCATGCCAACGTGGGGCCCCGCTTGTCGATGCCGCAAGGCTCTGCCGCCGCGGGGGATTCTTCAGGCTATAGCCTGACCGACAGATCGAGTCTTACCGCGGCCCTGCAGCGAATCGAGGACGGAGAATGCATCTCTACATAAGCCTGCAATGCAGACACGCAATGGAGCGACACAATACAGATCACGTCGCTTGCCGAATCAGTGCCGCGGCCACTAGTCTCCACTACTGCCTCTCATACTTTCTTACGTTCACAGATTTTATAGATCCAGGCAAACCCCATTCATCCTCATTTCCGACTTTCCCCATTTGCGTCTTCGCGAGCTGAATGCTAGGTCTGTACAGGCCGCGGTACCATGTGCACGTCTATCCCCGTCTGGTGCGATGACAGATCGATGTGCTGATGACGCGCACAACGCTACGTTCTCACAACGGGCTCTCAAACAGCGCGCGCAAGGTTCTCAGAATCCCGACGATGCGTATGTATGCGCGGCAAACCACGATACCATCATCGTGCCCTCGGTGCCTTGCGCCTCGATGGGTCCAGTCCAAATCGAATTCAGGAGAAGATCGATGTCGATATCCGTAACTAACTGGAAAGAGCTGCCCGTGGTGCAGACTGGCCCACTGGTTTCCAGACATGCTCTCGCGACTCGATGAGGTCTATGCGTGCGGATGTATGCGCTAGCACACAGAGCACGTAATGCCGTGAGTTTACAAGATAACTCTGATAGAATCCATATTTATTCGGATCTCTAGATTCCAGCCTGAATATTGCAGAGGTACCATGCTCATCTGATATTGTCCACGCTTGGCTGCCGCGAAGCTGAACAATCGTGACTAGCGGTTAGCTACTGTCGTGAGCCACGGCAGGCTACAGCTCGCAAACACAACGCACGGAGTCCATTCGTGTCGCGTTTCTCTTCTCGAACATGACCGGCCCGGGGACCCTTTCGTTCAGCGATTACGCCGACGAGGATGAGCTTAACTCAGAAGCAAACGCTATCGAAACGATTGAAGGATCGAGACCTACGGCTCGTGCCAAAGCGGCAGAGCATGCAGTAAGCTTTTCTTCCTTTTACTATGTACTTCTTAATTATTGATCAGAATAAATAGTGGCTGCAGATCGCATATAGGCCCGAAAAGCTAGAGCCCTCCCGAGTTTCTCGCACGCCACACTCGCAAGAGGGGATGGGAGGACCCCCCGCTACTACAATTTCGGCTGGGGCATCTCGTTCCGACAACTCTATGACTATTCCATCGCCGTCTTATGCCCAAGGAATACCACGGCAAGTTTGATTGGAGTGTGGCGATGGCCGAGGCCGCGGTGCAGGAGCTCAACCGCCGCTGTGGTGCAACATTATACCTCAAGGATCTTACGAATGCAAAAGACGATTGGATCCTCGCGCGTTTCTCGAATTTTACATGGTATGAGGTGCTGCAGGAGCGCGACGAGCGGAAGGTCGTCGAGATTGTGCAGAAGGAGCTGCGCATCCCGGATGCTCCCAAATGGTATCGCCAGCATATACCAGAGCGTGAGTCGCCTCTTCGAATTTGTTTATGTCTGCGGAAACTGAAGTTGTTTGATGCGCGCCAGCCTAGGCCATCTTATCTTTCATTTCTTATAGATTTAATAACTCATTCCCTCGGATACTCGCCTTCGTCGTTGTTCTTTGCGCATTTTCACTGACACATGCATGATATCTGTCATCATTGCATCGTTTTCATCACCCCACCGGTGGGCCACCGGGTAGTTGCTCGATTTCTTCCGTAGTTCGGCCGGGTTGGCTCGTCTGCTTGTCTCTGCTAAATAATTGCGACACTCACTGCCTCGTGGCGAGGGCATACCGATGTTATTATCCGAGTCGCGTGTAGGACCTTGTCAAGGCTAGGCCAAATCGCCCGAAGTTCATGTTACTTGTGGCCACGGTACGTCCTCAAACCAGCACATGCGATGCTCCGCCTCACGCCTCAGCTACAGACTTCATTCCAGCTGACCCACTTCTCCACTACCACGACGCCGCACAGCCTTGATTCTCGACATGAATGTCGAAGGTGGCTCGCCCATGCCGCTGGTGACGACCATTGTTGACGTCACAGCGCAGCTAGGCAGCCTCGACTCCACAACGACGTATGACCGCCAAGTCAATCAACGACCCCACGGTGAGGAGCCTGCTGTTCAATAAAATGGGAGGAGCAATGACTTCAGGTGCGGACTCTCTTGCCAAAGCAAAGTACTACTGGACAAGCAGCCAGAGGACTTGTCGCGTTTCAACCATCGTCTGTTCATGGCCCGACTCTTTACTGTCGGCATCGTAGGCCTCCTGTCTGTAGGTGTCTCTGCTTCGCCTGCACCATCTCCGGTACCTGCGCCTGCGCCTGCGCCTGCACCCGCCCCAGCCCCAGCCCCTCAGGCTGCATCCAGTATCAAGTCGTTGTTTTCAAGCGTAACGGGCGCAGTCGCTTCGGCGCTTCCTAGTATGTCTTCGCTCTCCTGCGATGTCGGTGCATACGCTAACAAGGCTTCTGTATCAAGCCGTGGTCGGGGATTGGCCAAGCCTCAGCGACATCGAAAATGTACTCCACATCAACAATAGCACTGATCTGTCCAACATTTCGACGTCTGCGCTCTTGATACCTTCATATGCAAACTTGACCTCTGATGGGTGTGCTTGTCGTTTTCGTCTCCTGTTACTTCCCACTTAGGATTGTCCTCATTTTCCACAGGTGGAACGTTCGCTTCTATGGCCTCGCGTATAAACTTCCCAATGTCTCAACCAATGATCTTGATTCTATCATCGACGGACTTTCCACAAATGACCTCAATTCAACGCAGCAGCAGCTTCTTCAAAATCGAACACAGGACCTCGCCTCTGTCCCGGTGCCGCATGCAAACCTGACGGGTTTGGTCATGGTCAACGGGTCACAGGCGACAAACCCGCCCGTCGACCTCGCCTCGGCCGACGACTCGGGCGAGATCGACCAGTTCGTCGTCATTGATGGCATCCCGTCTGGTGCCACCAGCAACGGCGTTGAAGTTGTGCAGACCGGGATCACCAACGTGTCCGGACCTGGGAACGGCACGTCGATCCTCGTCCCGCCGCAGGGCTACTCCATCGTGTCCGACATCGACGACGTGCTGCGCATCACGAAGGTCTACGTTCCCAACGAGGGTCTCAACAACTCGCTCGTGAACCCGTACGTGAACGTCGCCGGCTTCCCGGAGCTCTTCGCGCACTGGCGCAGCACGCTGCCGAACGCGTCGTTCCATTATGATACCACCACGCCCGTTGAGCTCACGCGGACGTATGTGGACTACCTGTTCGCGAACTACCCGATTGGCAGCCTCGATATGCGCCCGATCAATGTCAGCTCGCCGAGCCAGATCCTCGACGCACGGCAGAATAGCTTGACGAAGCTGTTCCAGACCTTCCCACAACGCAAGTTCGGTGCGCATCGCCTGCATTTCTGCTGCACTGTCCGCGTTCTGACCCGCTCAATTGACGCGCAGTGCTGATTGGCGACACGTCTTCCTCGACGCTCCTTTCCGCCTACCCCCAAATCGCGCAGTCCTTCCCCGGCCAGGTCGCGTGCATCTTCATTCGCAACACCTCCGCCACAGATCCGGATGACAAGATCCCATACAGCACGTCCGGGTTCCAGAACCTCACGAATGGGACGTACTTCTTCTACCGCACTGCTGACGGTCTGTCACTTCTTTTATCGCTTCGGCTCCGCTTATCACCATTGCTTGCAGACCTCTTCAACCTCGATATCACGTCGGGCCAGTGTGTGAATGGCAGCATCCCGCAGAACGTCTCGTTCGGCGAGCAGGGTGGTGTGCTCGGGAACAACGACAACTCGAACGCTGCGCTGTCGTCGAAGCTGGCGGGAGAATGGCGGGCCTCGGCGATTGTGGCCGCGGCTGCCGTCGTCGTCGGTGCCGCAGCACTCTGAGCTCCAGAGACCTGCAAGTGGCAAGGTTGTACATCAATGCATTTGGACAATCCGCGGACCTTCGGTCTTAGGTTTTGCATGTCGCGCTTATGTTCGGTAACGATCTTGATGCTTATGGACCCTACCGTAATACCCTTTTGTAGTCCTAAATAATTGAAGGTCGGCAAGATACTTATTGGGGCACTCACACAAGAAACATTGCCCACATGATTGTCACGGCAAGTGCTAGTGCGGTGCAGTAATCTGAAGAAGGAGATGTGGTGTAGGTCAGTGGTTGAAGTCAACGTACAGCTCATCGACGCCATTAATGACATCTATCCGTGCAAGAAGGAAGTGACCTACAAGTGCGAGCCTAGCCTACGATGGGGCATCTAGCCAATCACGACCAACTGGCATAGTTATATGGGATTCGCTAATGGTATAATATTCATAAGGAATCATTCTGGACTGCTCGCACCTACGAGTGAAGCACAAGAAGCCAGTCATAAACGAGGGTTCCGGATGACATGGAAGTCACGTTCAGGACTTTTTTTTATCTCTTGAACCCCGGAGACGGTGGAGGTTTCCTGAGCTTGTTAGGTTTCCGCGCTTCCGGTTGCTGCTCTGCAACGGGGACAGTTGTCGCTCGCCGTCTCCTCGCTTCTTCATGGCGATGGTGCGTAGAACTCTCAGCTCTGGCATGTCTGTCTAGATGCTCAGCTTTGGTAGGCGATACAGGCTGGTCAACAGTAGCGCGGCGGGCATGACGGTGCGCCCGATCGTCGTGCTGAGCAGTCGGTCAGCCCATCTGATTTTCTTACACTAGTCAGACAGAAACAGACCTTTGGAATCGGCTTGCTAACAGGATCCTTACCTCGGTCCCGGCGATCCAATGGCTGCGAGTCCACACAAGTCAGCAAGTCAACTACACGTCGCTAAGGAGGGAGCACATACTTCGTGGTGAGCGGGCTCACCCTGCTTTCGTGAGTCGGGAGTCGGCGACCAGCTGTTGTAGTCACTATACTGACAAAAAGTATCCACGTATCAGATGTTGTGCGGTGACATACTTTCCGTAGAGTTTCATGGACCGCGCATACCTTGACAACTTGTATTTTTGGAACTGGGCTGGTATATTTCGGCGCGGGATTAGTGGCCTGCTTCGGGGCAAATCTGCCATGCTTCGAGGTAGGATTGTCATGCTTCGGGGTATGCTCAGGTTCACGGACACCTGCTCCCGTGGGACGATCTGACCGGTGCGCCGAGCCACCATGGCGTTGATCACCATAGTGCGGGATCTCGCTAAGCCCATCTTCAAGAAATCTGCTTCCATGATTCGGATTGAGAGCCTCCCACTAGATGGACCCACAAAACGTCAATTAGAATGTGGCCGGTTCGACGCATCACATGACAGAACCAGCTCACATACGGCTTACGAGCCTTGATTTCTCGCTCTTGATTCAGAGCAGTCCGTTCCCCGGGCTTTGATCCGGAGGCGTGCCCAGGCGCCATGACGTCGGGGGCAAAGTCCCAGGTGTTCGCGATGAGATTGAGAAGGACGATAATGATCGTTTCGCCTGGCACGCCTGCGCGCTTTTATTCTCCGGCGGAGGGCTAACACGCCACGAGGCTGGAAAAATCGTGCTCCGACCTTGAATTTTGGGGCCAGAGTTGCCATAGCTCGGGACTATTGTCTTCGCTGCTTATTGTTGTCATTATGGGTCCGTGCAGCAGTAGTCATTGTGTACGATGAAGTCATACGTGGCCACGGTGGGGAAAGACTCGTTCTAGGTTGCCTTGGGAAAAGTGAGATCTGTAATACTGCGCACGCCGCAGGCTGATATCTGTAAGTGTGCCGCGTGGGGCGCAAGGACAGTCATCTGGCGCTGGAGAGGGCGGCTAAAAGGCAGTGTTAGTGGAAAGTGATCAGCGTGGCCGTGGCGTATGTCACGGTAACATACCGTCAGAGTCTTTTGAAGCAGAGAACTTGACAGATTCACAACCGTACCGCTGGCTGCCGTTCGGAGCGCCACGACAGACTCGCATTGGAACACCTTCACTTTCTATACATACACGTCGGATAAGTACTTACACCAGCGCTAACTTCTTCCTTATACCACAGTCATCACCTCACTGCTCGGCGACCAAGCTCGCGTTGTCCGTCAAGATCTTGTTGAGCGAGTCACGGTGCAAGCAGTTCTCGAACGCAAAGCTCTTCGCGATCTCATCAATCTCCGCCGCGCTCTTCCCGCGGAAGTGCTCCGCCCACTCCTTGACGAGGAACTCGGACACGAGGATGACGCGCGCGAGGCGGCCGACGCGGTCGCTCAGCTTCCAGACGGGGTGCGGGTAGAGGTTCTGGAACTGCGGCGGGATCTCCTGCTGGATGTGGTCGATCAGCGGCTGGTAGATGTGCTGGACCTGCGCGACGTCCGCGCCCCAGGCGTCGACGGCGAGCCGGTGTTTCTTGGCGAGGAAGTCCTTGAAGAGCGTCATGTACGGTGTCTCGCGCGAGACGTGGACCATGCCCTGGAAGCCGATGTCTTTGTACAACCAGATCGACCAGCTGAGGCGGTCCTGTTCATTGACACTATGAGGGACGTCGAATAAGATCAAAGCAACGAGAACAAACCTTGTTATAGATCGTCAGCTGGTCCTGCAGAACCTTAAGCCTCGTCTCGTTGATCTCGTTCGTCTTGGCGCCCTCGTACTCCGTCCGCGCGTAGACAGGGCCCCACTCGCCATTCCACACACACAGTCCATGCGAGTCCATCCACTCGCGCTTCTTTTCGTAGCTGCGCCGGAGCCTGCGCTGCTGCTCTGCGCTGCCGGTGTACGGCTCGGGCGACGCGGGGAACCCGAACACCGAGTAATCATGGATCGCGTATCCAACATTGTCCCACTTCTTATAGATGTCGCCGAAATGCGAAAAGTCGGACGCGAACGTGTTGCCGTCGAAGAAGATCGCGTGGTCGGGGTCGATCGCGCGGATCGCGCCGTACACGCGGTCGTAGAACTCGATGACGCGCGTGTGCGTCGGGTCCGTGGGCTCGTTCAGCGGGTTGTAGCCCGCGACCCACGTGTTCTGCTTGTAGTGCGCCGCGAGCTGCTCCCAGAGCCACACTGCGCGGTCCTGGAAGTCCTTGTGCAGCCAGAAGTTCGCGATGTGCGTGCCCGCGTCTGCGTGCCAGTCTGTGTTCTGCCCGCCGGGCGCGGTGTGCAGGTCAAGGATGGTGTAGATGCCTTGCGCGGCGCAGAGGTCGATCACGCGGTCGAGGTGCTTGAAGCCCTCGGGCTTGAGGACGCGGGGGTTGAGGTCATCTGCATGGCGTGATTAGAGTGGGGTCGTGCGGCAGGTCATAGAGGGGTACCTTCGAAGTGACGGTAGTTGAAGGGCAGACGGATGCAGTTGAGGCCGAGGCTCTTGAAATATTGAGCATCTTTCTCCTGGAAGAAGTACTCGAGGAACTGGAAACCATGGCACCTTAGTACCAAAGCCAGCAGGCCTTGAGCTGGTGAGGACATACCTTGTCGAAGAACAGGTCCGACTTCTCGGCGCCAGCGACCTCCGTCAGCGCCTCACGGATCTGGAACTCGCAGCCGGGGTATCCTGCGAAACACAGTTACTCCTGATGCATGGCCCGTCTCCCGCCGTCTGAAGCATACCTGAGATGAAGTTCTCCATGCTATCGATGGCATTGAGAGTCTGAACGAAGCAGAACACCATGAGACTCACTTCATCCATCCTCCCAAGCCCGCACCGCGCAGGATGACCTCCTTGTCGTCCTTGTCAACAACCTTGGTCCCGGAGACTTTGAGATACGCCATGATAGAGGTTCGGGAGAGAGAATAATTAGGTACCTCTCCCAACTGTGTAGTCTTTTATACCATTTCGTCTGTCCAGGACCATGGTCATGAGATGGGACTGCCCGAGCCTCAGGGCCGTCCGGTGCGGGGTACGCGGTGTATCGATATCGACAGAAGAGGACGAAGATATCACCGACGTTTGTCCGCTATTCCTCCAGGGTGCTGATGTCAGTTTTCGGGCTCTATAAGGTCAATGTACCTGCATAAGACATATTTCTCAAGCTTTGCCTGTTTGCAAGAAACGCTGCTGCAGCTGGTGGTCGAGGTTGTGGTCAGGACTAGGTGAGAAGAAAAACGATCTGTTCATTGGATCATTTAGCGCCACAGACGCGTCGTGCCTCTGGCGCGTCGCGTCCAACTCCGAGACTGCTTTCGACCTCGGCCACGACCGTGTCATCGAAAATCCTTGCTATGTGCGATTGCCACTGACAATCTATCGTCGAAGCTTAGTCCTGCGACAACTCCGAATAATGTCTGACGACCTGGATCCCCCAACACTCCCGACTCGTGATGCCGATATTGCAATGACGGAACCGGAAGCCCGAGGCTCGGAGGAGACGGGGAAGGGCGACGGGGAGGGCGACGGGAAGAGCGGAGCAAAGGGAAAAGGGAAATCCAAGAAACCAAAAGATCCCAATGCGGTCAAGAGGATAATGCCATCAGTTCGGGAAAAGGGAAAGTCATTGATTCCAGCTGCCAGGGTGCGCAGAGTACTGGATGCAGACGAGGTGCGCTTTGTCGTAGCTTCACGTTTCAGATACTCACTGGGAAGGCTCTGGCTTCAAGGAATTGCCTACTGTTGCGAAGGATGTGACTTTTCTTATATCAATCGCAACAGAGGAGTTCATCAAGAGATTGGCGGAGGCCAGTCAGCGAATTGCAGCTGTAGAGAAACGGGCTACAGTGCAGCAGAAAGATATCGGTGCGTGTTTTGTCGCGACAGAGTTGTTCGTATGATTTTTGACTATGATGCGCTCCATAGCACTGGTCGTACGCAAGACAGACGAATTTTTATTCCTAGAGGGTCAGTGTGCACCTTATGATCTACCTAAAATCGTTCATGACAAGACATTTGCAGAGATAATTGACATGCCAGATCCTTCGGACCCGCCGCCGCCGAAAAAGACAAAGAAGAAATCCAACAAGGACGAGGAGTCCGCTGATGCGGCACCTGGTGCTGAGGGCGGTGTCAGTGTTGCCGAGCATAACGATGGGACGATGTCCGGAGGTCCTGCTGACCAGGGGAGTTCGGATTATGAATCGTAGAGCGGACATACGACGCCCAAAGACCCGTTGGATTTGCATTTTCAATTATGACCATGTACCAGTACCACTAAATATTAGGCAACAGCAGTACCCACCATCCGTATTTTGTCGTAGATGACCCTTCTGCCATTTTATGAGTATTCTCAAAGACCCCTCTCGTCGTCTGGTCTTTTTGGGTATTTATTACGCGATTTCGCCACCTGATGCACCCATGCAGAATGCGAGGATCGGTTGCCGACTTCCTCAAATTGTGCAGATGAAGAAGTAGCACGGTCGGAGAGTATGTAGTTGCACGCTCGTGAGCGTCAATCAAGTAGAGTTTCGTCACTCTTGAAGTTGTCGTCTTATGTAGGCCGGTAAGGCTCCAAGTGATTAGATTAAATACTGATTATATACGGTTAAATAGGCTTACTGTATATGTATAGATACAAGATCACTTGTATCCGTATTCTATACAGTATGTATACAGTATACAGTTGAAGGAAATTTGAGCTAAGTGGCAGCCAACCCACCAGATCTACAACCAGAATTCAGCTTCAAAACAATGCTGGATATACCATGGCAATAACAGACCATGAGAGATATATCCAAAAAAAAATAATTATTATAAATATAGTTGCAAGCATGATCTTCATTTTGCCAGTGAGTGACAGTGCTGTACTCACTAAATACATACAATCAACCTCATTTTTCTCACTTGATGGTAATGTCTGTCAGGATGTGAGAGACTAAGTGCTGAGTCCTCTGTATTGCTGTGTTCTGACCAGGTTCGTAACCTGTGTCGTTCCCAAGTCGTACGGCTGTGTCAACACGGCGCCAAGTCCGTCACTAGAGCGGCGGCGCTGCTAGTGGTCTCGAAGAGTATGACGCTAAGGCCCGTCCCTTAGCGAAGAGAGATGAAGGATGGTTGAGGTGGTCGAGGAGCGAGGATGAGAGGAGCGAATCGAGCGACTGTATTGCAAGTCGAGATACAAGATATACAAGAGGATAAACTTAGTGCTACAGGTCCGTGTACGTGGGGTTTATATATGTGTAGGTACGGTAGGATATCCTAGGCGAAAGAGGCAGACGAAAGAGGCAGACGAAAGAGGCAGACGAAAGAGGCAGTAGGATATCCTATACGAAGTCTTAGATAAGCAGTCAGTGGAGGAAGCGATGACAGTAAGTGATAGATCGATGGATCGATAGATGGTTGGAGGGCGTCATCGCAGAAGAAAAGAAATGATAAGTCCTTGTAAAAGAGAAAGGAAAATACGGTCATAACATGCTGCAGTCCTCAGGCTGGAAGGCATATAAGTTGATGGAGTTGTCAACACCATCTCTGTTTGTTCCTTAGAGTTATCCTCAACATGATGCAAGAAATCAGACATGTGCCATCTCCTGGTGGACAAAGGTCCATCCAGGGTGCTAGTGGGCAGACAGATGAGCACATGGTACAAGTAAAACTAACTCACTTACAGCCCTTCTCACAGTGACTCGAGCTCCTCAATGCTCTCCTGGTGCTAAACTCCTTCTCAATGGCCACCCTGTTGGAATTGGCTGTTGAGCAGCACAACGGGGTAGCAGGGAACTTGTGCAAATGTGCAGGGGCATCAATTGCATGATTAGCACCTTCAGTATGAAAAAAAGGTATCTAATCTAATCTGATCACCAGCACTTCAGCTCATATCTCCAATATTTCTACACACCTTCCTTCAGTTTCACACAGCCTGCTCCTGCATGCCTCTCCTCCACCATTGTTAACATTGTGTATTCAGCACCTGCAGGTGCAAACTTGAAAATTGGCATAATAATGTGCATCTATAGCTTGGTTTATCAAAAAGAAATTTGGATGGAATATAATGTATACATACTGTATACATACTATATGCTTACTGATTACTGTATGAATACCAAATCTGAGTATACATAATCTAATCACTTGGAGCCTTAGGTCACTAAGGCCGGTCTTCGCACTGGGTCAACTTGACACCAACCGCCACGCTGTCGAGCTTACTTGCGTACCACGGCCGTGTAGCATGGACAACACCGACCACGACGCAGTAATGGCAGACAAAGATCATACCCCATCTCAAGGTAATAGAGAGCTCGACCTCGTAGGCGGCCCATTCGCTGTCATCGAGTCTGATCCAGGTGAGCCAGCCCGCCCGACGACCCTAGCCCATAAAATACTCTATCCTAACGTTCCAAGGTGTCTTCACAACCCTCCTCCGCACGCTCGGTGTCCGCGGCCTCGAGGTCGTCGAGCTATATGACATCGAGCCCTGGGCGATCAACCACCTCAAGCCACACGGCCTCATCTTCTGCTTCCTCTGGCACAAGGACACGCACCGCGCGCAGGACTTCGCGGACCCCGCCGCGGAGCGCGTGTGGTTCGCGAATCAGCTCAGCCAGGACTCGTGCGCGTCGGCCGCGGTGCTGAACGTGCTGCTGAACTGCCCAGGGTGCGATGTGGGCCCGGAGCTGGCGGCGTTTAGGGCGGAGACGGAGGAGATGTCGTCTGTGGTGCGTCGTGCTCGCTCGTCTGAGATCGCGGATACGTGCTCATCCTCATTCGTCGGGAATGGGATGCAGATGAAGGGCCTTGCAATCTCGAATTCACATTTCATTCGGGAGGCGCACAATTCCCTCGCGCGGTAAGCGCTACTCTACATACACAGTCCGTCGCGAGACTCTCATTATGAACCAGGCCTGCCGATATCCGCGGCGCGCTCAACGCCATCGCACGTACCACCCTCGACGCCTCCAAGAAATCACAAAACGCCAAACCGCCCCCATCTAAGCGCCGCAAAACGGCCACCCGCCCGTCCAAACCCGCAGCAGACTCGTCCGAGGACGACGAGGTCTACCACTTCATCGGGTACGTGCCCGCGCACGGCAAGGTCTGGGAGCTCGACGGGCTGAAGTCGGGCCCGCTCGAGGTCGGCGAGCTCGAGAGCGGGATGGAGGGCTGGATGGACGTCGCGCGGCCGGCGCTGCGGATGAAGATGGAGAAGTACGGAGGGCGAGCGGAGGGCGCGGGCGACATCCGGTTTAGCTTGCTGGCGGTGGTGGATGATGGATACATGGCGGCGAGCGATCGGCTGGAAATGTTGAAGAGGGAGCGGGTAGCCTTGGAGAGGAGGCTGGACGCAGAATGTCCCGGATGGAGAAACGAGGTAGGACTTGCGTTCTCTTCGTGCGCACTTGGCTGAGCTTATTTGATTTGAGATCGATCCCATGCTGGAAAACGCGCCTGAGATATTCACGACCGCCTTACAGTCGGACGCACCTGGGCCTACCTATTCTGCAGGTTTCGGGCACGAAATGATGCAAAAGCAGGTGGTGATCCTCAATATGCCCCAAGATAGACTCAAAGATGCGTGGACGTCTTGTGTAAACAGTGGTCTGCAGGCGAAAGTGGCCGTCGAGGATGAGATCTCCAAGGCGAAAACTGGAAATGTGTGTACTCTCCATGCGGTATTGGCGGTTCCCTAACGTGGTTATGTGATAGGACGAGAATATCCAGCGCACCCACGATTTCGAACCTTTTGTACGCGAGTACATCAAGCACTTGCATCAAGAGGGGCTGCTTAATCCTTTGCTGGGCCGTGACGAGAGCGGCCGACATATACCGGCAAATGCGAAGTCCAAAGGAAAGGCCAAAGAATGAAACCTGTCTCGATGATATTTATTCTGTCAGCACTTTCTTGCTTGCTGCAACTTGTCCTATATACCGGATCATCGACCCGGAAACGCGTTTATTGACCGTCTGCCAGCGTCGCATGCGCCCTCAGCACTTCGTTCAGCCCCTCTCGCTTCAAGCAGTTCTCAAACCTGAAGCTCCTCGCCATCTCCTCGAGCTCATCCTCTTCCATACCTCTGAAGTACTCCGCCCATTCTCGCACCAAAAATTCCGCGACTAGTGTCGCCCGCGCCAGCCGATTCACGCGCTCCTCCAGACTCCATCCGGGCCACGGATAGAGCCGTCGGTCTTCTTCGTTCGGGATGGCTTCTTTGATCAGGTCAACAATTGGCTGGTAGATGTGTTGTACGCTCGCGTTGTCAGCACCCCACGAATCCACGGCGAGCCTGTGTTTCTTCTGAAGGAAGGGGCGCAAGTGCTTCATGTACTTCGTCTCTGGCGAAACATGCACCATGCCCTGGAAGCCGATGTCCTTGTACAGCCAGATCGACCAGTTCAAGCGATCCTACACAACTTTTAGTACATGTCCGGCAATACAGCGAAGTAGGCGTACCTTCTGATACAGCTCTAGCTGATCCCGCAGGACTGCATACCGCCTGGTGTTTATTTCTTCCGTGCGCGCCGCGTCGCCGCCGCCTTCGTACTCTAGTCTCGCATACACAGGCCCCCATTCCCCATTCCAGACACAAAGCCCACGTTCATCCATCCACGCGCGCTTCCTCGCATACCCCCGGCGCATCTTCTCGCACTGCTCTGCGTCCCCCGTATACACACCGCCCTTCGGGAAGCCGAACACGGAGTAATCATGGATCGCATACGCTACGTTCTCCCCCCAGCGCGTCTTTACGTCCTCCGGGAACGCGGAGAAATCCGTCGCATACGTGTTCCCATCGAGGAACAGAATGTGCCGGTCGTCGATAGCATGTATAGCGCGGATCGCGCGGTCGTAGAACGGGATGAGCCCCGTCTGCGGGCGCGGGTCCGCCGGCTCGTTCAGCAGGTTGTAGCCCGCGACCCACGGCTCGTCGCGGTAGCGTGCCGCGAGCTGCTCCCACACCCACACGCCGCTGTCCATGAAGTCGCGGTGGCGCCAGAAGTCCGCGAGGTGCGTGCCGTGGTCCGAGTGCCACCCGCCGTTCTGCCCGCCCGGCGCGGTGTGCAGGTCGAGGATCGCGTAGACGCCGTGCGCGGCGCACGCGCGGATCGCGCGGTCGAGGTGCGCGAAGGCGCCCGCGCGCAGCGTGCGCGGTGCGAGCGGCGCCTCGAGGTACCGGCGCGAGATCGCGATGCGGATGCAGTTGAGGCCGAGGGAGTGGAAGAAGGCGGCGTCGGCGTCGGTGAAGAAGTGCGTGAGGAACTGGGGTGGGGGTGCGTTGGCCGCGAGGACTGGAGCGAGTAACGCCGACGTACCCTGTCGAAGAAGAACTCGGCCTTCTGCTCACCAAGCACTTCTGCCAGGGCCTCGCGTATCTGGTATTCGCATCCAGGGAAACCTGCGGTTCGTTAGAGGAACTGTTCTTGGCAAAGACTGGATCTTTCGCAGACCTGTAATGAAATTCTCCATCCTGATAGGTAAATTATATCTTCAAAATCAGGATATTTCAGAGTAAGCATTCGCGACTCACGTCATCCAGCCTCCCAAACCCGCTCCCCGCAGTATAACTTCCGTGCCGTCCTCATCCACGATCTTAGTACCAGAAACTCTGAGAAAAGACATGAGGATATGCGGAACAGGTTTCGACCAGCGTTCCGTGTATTATTAGTAGTTTATACATAGTCGTGAAGTCGGAGAAATGTGGCGGTGGTCGGACCGAGCGTTAAAAGCAGCTGACGGTCTCCTGACTCTCCAGGTGGGATGAAGGACGTCCGGCGACTATTTATTGCGTGTAGTACTGCGGACGAAAATATGTTGTCAATTGAACTCGCTCAAGTTCCCTCGTACCGTTTTATTGGTGGCCAGGGAAGGGAGTAAATAACCAATCCGGATAGTTACCACTGCAAAGAGCGCGAATGATGAATTGGCTTTGTGACACGTACTTTTTGAAGTCGATTATTTTCACACAATGACCTGAACTAACATTCATCCCGTCCCCGAACTGTCGAACGATTAAACATCGGCCATCGAGACGTGCACGCTTCCTTCGAGGTCGCCACCCTTGCCTTTGGCCATATCAGAAAAGGGGAAAGAAAGGTTGAAAATAAGTGAAGTCGAGCGTACACAATATGGAAGATCCATCATCCCAACAAGAAACCAACAACACATACCCGCGGCGGATGAAAGATATCGACAGGCTAGGTACTTCCTAGAGCCTTCCCTTCCACCCCTCTTCCATCCCATCCATCCTGTCGCTCAGTTCAGCGTGGGTGTCGTCCAGTTGATCCAGTCCGACGCCGTCCAGGTCACGCCGCCGAACACGTTATTCGTCGCAAAGTAGTCCGTGCTCACATTCTGATCGAGCAGGAACCGGTCAAAGAACGCGTTCAGCTGGGGCGAAAGCGAGCTCGGCCACGCGCAGTGCGCATGGCCGCCGACCTGCTCGAACCCGTGCACGTCCGCGACGCCGAGCGCGTCCCACACCGTGTGCGCGGCGGTCATGCACCCGAACGAGCTGAGCGGGCTCAGCCAGACGTAGTCCGTGTTCTCGAACGAGATCATCGGGCGCGGCGCGACGAGCGCCGCGAGCATGTGGTGGTCGTACGGGAGCACGTTGAGGTTGTTGACGTAGTTCGGGAACGCGGTCGAGAACCACACGTTCTCGGTCACGATCTCCGTCGCGGTCTGCACCACGCTGCCCGAGTTCTGCTCGTACAGGGACAGCCGCCAGCACGCGTCGCCGCCGGAGCCCGACTCCTGCGGGATCGTGAGCGCGACGCGCGGCTCGAGCGCGCCCGCCATCAGCGCGCCCTTGCCGTCGCGCGAGCAGCCGGTGACGGCGATCTTGGCGGTGTTGATGTTCGCGGAGGGGGTCTGCTCGAGCGCGTCGATGATGCGGGAGACGCCCCATGCCCAGGCGGTCATCGCCGACGCCGTCGCGCTGCTGCCGTAGAGGTTGTAGAAGAGGCCCTTCCCGCGGCTGCTCGCGTCGTTCTGCTGGGCCATCTCCGAGTTGGAGTAGACCATAGTCGCGATCTGCCATCCCCATGGGTTGACATGAGCATGCATCAAAAAGAGATGTCGGGGCAGGTTGACTTACACCAGACGGGACAGGGAGGCTGAGCGAGTCGTAGACGATGAGGAGCGGCCATCCGTTAGCCGGAGGGTTACCGGAAGGATACGTAATGGTGGGCGTGAAGGTGATGGACGACCCGCCGTTGCTCGCGGTGATGGAGAGCCTGCCGCTGTTGCCAGACTTGGACAAGGAGGCGGTGAGGGAGGAGGGTGCGCCAGGAAGGGCGCCGCCCTCGTAGCCCTCGATGAGGGCTAGGATTTGTGCGCGCCTGCATGTCCAGTCGTCGGCACTCTGCACGGTGCTTCCGTCGTTGAACAGGAACGGGTCAGGAAGCTTTGAGTTGCTGTAGCCCGAGACGGTAGACGGTGTGGCGCAGGACGCTGGGGCACCGGACGTGCTGCTGGGCGGGGCGGAAGAGGTCCCGGGGGGAGCGTTAGGTGAGGTAGTCGGGGGCGCAGCGGTGGTGGTGGGCGGGGCTGCGCCCGGCTGGCATTGGCTGCATTGTACTGGCTCAGAACGCGCCAGCGCGTGGATAGAGAAACGGGAAGAGGCCTACAAGTAGTAATCGTTGAGTTCAACACACGTATTCCCAGCAGCACAGGCTGCAACACATCATATACTTCGATCAGCAAGGCTTTAGTTGAAGACCGAATGATCACTCACTCGACGGCCCACTCCATCCAATACCGCCGCATTGTCCTGAACGCCCAAAACAGCGGGATGTCAACCATCCGTCGGTGAGGCCACAAGGGAAGCGACTCACCCCATACAGGCGACTGCGCACGAGCGACCTGGAGGAGTACGAAACCGACACTGAGCGAAAAGAGATGCACCATCCTGCTAAGCCGAACGAAAACGATCTTCGAGAGAAGCGACGCGACGGACTCCCTTTAGCTCTTCCTCATATAAACCCCTGCTCGAGGCCCCGAGGACCATTTTGCTCCGAGGAAGGCCCCATGTCTCTGAATTGGCTCGAGCTCGGACGGACCGCTCGCGGCGACAGCAAGAGCTTGATGGAAGAAGGAATAAAGCACACATCCAACTCATGCCCGAGCCCGGAAGACAGAACGGCGCCGCGTGACGCGAAGAACGAGGAAACAGAGAGCGGCTGACGTCGAGCCACGAGCTTGAACGCCGGCGTGACGGAGGTCGGGGCCTGTAGACGGAGCCTTGGCACTGTTCATGCCAAACTTCTGCAAGTATTCGGGTCACCATCGGGTGCGCGACGCACATAAGAAAGGGCGTAAGTGGTCGAGGCTCGGCGGGGCGGTCGCTGAAAGATGGGTAGTGAATAGGAATGAGCTCGCCGATCAGTTCGGGTCGAGAGTATTGCTCCGCAATGTCCGAGGTCTTCCCCGGCGGTGGCAGCTCGAGCCATTTCGATACCTGCTGACCAGACCGCATGACTGCAGGCGGGCGGAATTGTGGGGAAGTAAGGTGCGCTGCGAAGGGAGAAGAGGGCGCATTGATTCCATCAGCCATTCAGACCTGCTGTACGTCCGCACTCTCAGCACGAACCTTCCTGCCCCCAGACCTAAACGTGTGTCGGCCTGATTTGCGGTCCGCGGTAGTCTTTCATGACCTTGAAGTCGGAAAAATGTGGCGGTGGCCGGACCGCGTCGAAAGCAGCTGACCGTCTTCTGACATTTCGAGTGGGATGGAGGTATGGACGGAACGTTGTCAATTGAGGCCGTTCAAGAGACATCATACCGCTGCGTGTTAGCCGGGAAAAGGGAATGAACAACTTACCCAGACGGTCACCACGAATAGCGCGATTGATGAACTGGCATAGACCCTTTGCGATGCGCGCATCCTTTGGTTTGATTTTAATGATTGATTCATCGTACATACATCATCGTACAGCTGCAAATTTGCGCCGCGCTTTTTCTGTTCTTCGCACGTCCTCGTCCTTCAGCTTCGCATTGAGGGCCGCAAACAGCTCCCCCGCATGCTTTTCTCCCTCCTGGGATTGCATCTCAGCATAATATCAAGAGAAATGAGCTGGAAAGCATACCTTCACCAGACTTGTGATGCGAGGCAGGGTGACCTCGCCTTCGCCGATCAAGCGCATGCCCTGCAGACCTGGCGGGCTCCCAGGGACGAACGAGTACATGAGCAGAAGCCTGAGAGGCGTCGCAGCTCCTTCATGCAAGGTGGCATCTAGAAAATGGACAGAGGGAAGCTGCTCCCATGTAAGCGACAAGCGTGAACACAACGGGCTTCCGGGAAGACATACCAAATTGAGCGTGATGCAGACAGGCCACTTCTCCCTCCCACCAAGCGGCTCTCCCTCGTCCCAATAGTCCTCAAGCTCAAAGTCCGTCGCCGTCCGATCCTGGCGCGTGTCGAACCCACTGCGCTTCTCCTCATCAACGTCCATATCGCCGCTCCCGCTCCCCTTCGCCGCATTCGCGCGGTACTCGACGCTGCGCGTTCGTGGGACCTTCGTGTCCCACAGGGCTGCGCGTGCGGCCATGAACAGCGCGTCGTAGATGTTTCCGGCGTCGGACAGCACGACGAGGTCCAAGGCGAGCAGCCATGCTTTCCGGCGCGGCAGGATGCCGAGGTTGGTCGGGCGCAGGGAGGGATGCGCGAGGATGCCCTGGAGAAGGACGGTGTGGTCGTATTGGAGATCGTCGAGTGCGGCAGTGGAGAGATGGGGGTATGCGGATGGTGAACTAGCTTTGCGGCGTGCGCGCCGTGAGTGGGATGGGCATGCAGCGCGTGGATATGTGCGCACCATGATACTGAGCAGGTGACCCGGCCGCCGTCGACCCCGTCGCCTTTTTGAATATCCTCGACTTCGAGTTTTGTTGCGGCGAGGATTTCCGTTCCTCCTGCGGGCTCGTTGTTGGCTTTGCCGATGTTCAGACGGGCGCTGCCGTTCGCGAGCGGTGCGACGCCTGTCTCGAGCGCGATCGTCCGGTAGTCGTGCAGCGCACGTCCGTCAGAGCGTAATGAGGAGCTGGCCTCGAGAGAGCTTTGGATATACGCTTTTTCGGACTTCGAGAGCGGGATGGTGCTCATCTTGAGCAGAACGGAGCAGTGGCGGTCCGAGAAACTATCAAAATCGGAAAAATTGCAATGATATACGTCGACCAAAGGCTGCAGATTCTGTCTGTTTATTTGTATATTCTGATCAGTAATGATTAGCGACGACAAAAGCAACGGTCACAGACCTTTGGACGAAGGGGAGCAAGGAGTTGTGTGCAGAGAAAAGTCAATTGCAGAAACTGGACGGCAAACGGCCCGGCGAAAGCCGCGCACTCGGCGCTTTTCATTTTCCAAGTTACTTGACCTTCTCCTCCTCGCCCCATACACTTTCCCCATATTCCCTCCTCCATGGTGGTAGATCTAGTATCACCTGCGGTCGGCAGGCAAGGTTCGCCGCCCCGCAAGAAAATTCGCCCATCCAACAGCCTCCAAGCTGACTTCTCTAAAGCTTCAAACGAACTTTTTGTCCCATTTCGTGCACTCGGTCTCATCACGAACCATGTCCCATTTGTCTTGCAAACGCGCTCGCACAAGGGAGCAACTGAAGGCCCGCGGATACACCTGCTAACGTGCTTGGGGAAGTCATGGGCGCTCTGGGAAGGGGGGAAGATTACGCTTCTTTTCGTCGGTGCGTTAAGCTTTTCTGTACGCTCGGACTATGCACTGACACGATACGCGTGTAGGTCCCGAGACTGAAGAGCCCATCACGAGCATGCTTATGGAGGGTGATGCTGTCTGGGCTGCGACAGGCCCATACGTAGTCAAATACCTCAGAGGGAAAGAGGTAAGCCGTGATTCCAATGTCCAAGTTTGTCGTACTCATATACCATTAGGTCGGGCGTGTCTCGAATCCTCTGGGATCGTCGCTAGGCTATATTCTGGCTTTCGGATCTACCTTGCTTGCCCTCACATCGGACGGGCGTCGACTTCTCATATGGAACATCACGAATCTAGGTTTGTTCATTTCTCGGCGTTCCGTCAGTTGCTCACATACATCTGCAGAGTTCCAGAGCGAGATTGTATTCCACGACGGCTTCACCGCTACGCACATGCTACACCCCGCAACTTACCTGAACAAGGTTCTCATTGCAGGTATTGACGGCAGCCTCCAGCTATGGAATATCCGCACAAGGTACGTCTTTCTTCATTGTCAGTCGGGACCATAATATCACTGCCTGCATGACATAAAATGTCCAGACCAGACCTTAATAAGAGTTCAAAATTTATCAAAGTCCTTTCTTTGAAAAGGATGCTGGAAAAGGACTTTAATAATTGTTTAACTCTTATTAAGGTCTTCGCGGGAAAGGTACCGTGTCGTGCAGGCAGTGATACATCTCTAACGTCTGATGCAGCACATGTATCCACAAGTTTACCGCCTCCAACCTGCTGCCTCCTTCATCCGACACATCTGCATCTATCACGTCCTTAGTCCAATCTCCTGTCATTGACACCATCGGCGTGGGCTACGCGTCCGGCGAGATTATCGTCTACGACATTCGCGCGGACGAGCGGCTCCTGCGCATTTTCATGCGCGGAGGGTCAGTGAAAGCTCTGAGCTTCCGAGACGGTGAGATCATCTGTTCATTGCGAGACAGACTCGTTATTTGCTCCTTGAATACTCAACCGGCGTCCATGTAGATGGACATCCCGTGCTGGCGTCGGCGTCAGACGCGGGCCACATTTTCTTATGGGACCTCAGCGCGGACGGCCGTCTCCTGCACACCATCCGCGGCGCCCACGACAGCAGTGTGACCGCACTAGAATGGATACCCGGCCAACCCGTCCTCGTCAGCTCAGGTGAAGACAACAGCGTAAAGGTAGGTCCACGTCTCCATCCGAAGTTCCTCTATCACCTAATCACTCGGCCTACAATAGCAATGGTTCTTCGACTCGCCAACGTCCGCGCCGCGGCTCCTCAAATTCCGCACAGGCCATCATGCGCCGCCGCATGTCGTCCGCTACTACGGCGAGGACGGCAAGCAGCTCCTGACCGCATCTGGGGACCGCAGTCTGCGCTCCACCTCGGTCGTCCGCGACTCGCGCTCGTTCGAGCTCTCGCAGGGTGGGCACTCTCGTTATGATGCGCAATCCGTGCTCAACTTAGTTGCGTAGGCTCGCTGCAGTCGAAGGCAACGGCACTGTCCACACCGCTCGCGCAGCTGAAGCTTCCGCCAATCACTTCACTGTCGTATTCTGGCGTGCGCTGGAAAGATTGGGACGACATCTTGACGGCGCACGAAGACGACGCGCTCGCGCGTACGTGGAGCATGGTCAACAAGCGGCAGGGCCAGCACACCCTCGGCTTGGACATCACGAAGAAATCCAAAATCGTCGGCGCCATCAAGGTCGGTTCAGACTCCCGTGCCTATGAAGGGTGTACTCACCTTGCCCGCACAGAGCGTCTGCGTGTCCGCGTGCGGGAATTTCGGCTTCGTCGGCTCGTCGACGGGTGACATCGTCATGTACAATATGCAGTCCGGATCCCAGCGGCGGACCTTCGACCTCGGCAAGCGAGCGGGGTCGCGGAAGGAAGATCGGAGCGTGACAGGCATCGCGACGGACGCGCTGAACCGGACCGTCATCGCCAGCACGCTCGACGGCACTCTTAGTGTGAGCCCCTTCCGCATTTCGAGTGCGGCGGACGCTGACAATGATCTGAACAGTTCTTTGACTTCTTCACGGCGAAGCTCGTGCATTCGGTGCAGTTCCCGGCTGCGATCACTTCGGTGGACCTGCAGAGGGACGGCGGGCTGCTTGCGGCCGTGTGCGACGACCACATCATCCGCCTCGTGGACGTCGAGGCGCGGCGGGTCGTCCGCGAGTTTGGCGGCTTCGGCGGGCGGATACTGGACCTGGTAAGCTGCACGCTCTATGCCGCTCTGCTGTGCTTCGCCGACTGACGGCAACGGGGGAATAGACATTTTCACCGGACTCGCGCTGGCTGATCGCGTGCAGCCTCGACTCGGTCATCCGCACGTTCGACATCCCGACGGGCCGTCTGATTGATTCGTTTAAGACGCCGAGCGTCGCGCGGAGCGTGTCGTTCTCGCCGACGAGCGACTTCTTGGCGACGTCGCACGTTGACAACGTCGCTGTTCATCTATGGTACGTGTTTGTCATACGTTTGGCGGTTCACGTGTTCATGGTCTGTGGTATCTGCAGGGCGAATCGCGCGCAGTATACTGATGTGGCGCTGCGCAGCTCTATAGGGCTGCAGGCTACGTCGATTAAACTCGATCAGGACTTGTCGGTCTTGAACGATAAATTAGCGACGCTGACTCTCCTCCCTCCCTCTCGATGGCAGACGTTGCTGCGGTTCGAGACTATCCAGGTTAGTGCTCCGTTATGATCAAGCTTATCTCAGTACCTCATCGCCGTCGCCTACAGCAACGGAATAAAGCGAAGGAACCGCCGAAGGCTCCGGAGCACGCGCCGTTCTTCCTGCCCTCGCTCTCGGGACCTCCCGCAGCCAGCGAAAAACAGGACACACGCAAAAAACCGACAAAGCGATTACGGAACGCGACGGCGGAAAGCGCCTTCCTCAAAAACCTGGCCAGCAGCGCGGATGACGACTGTAAGCTTTCCGTTTGGCACCGGGGGTCGTCATTGCTGACATACCGCGCAGACGAGTCGTTCTTCCGGTTCGCGGAGACCCTCTCGCCAGCAGCCGTGGACGCCGAGATCCAGAGCCTGACGACCCTGGACGACCTGCAGCTCTTGATCCGCGCGCTCACCGGCCGGCTGCGCTCCCGGCGCGACTTCGAGGCCGTGCAGACGTACCTCAACGTACTCCTCCGGAAACATGGAGACGTGCTGCAGGCGAACGTGGAGGTGCGGGACGCGCTTGAGGGGCTGCTGGGGCTGCAGAAGCAGGAGAGCGAGCGCATGCTGGATTTGATCTCGGCGTCGGTGGGGACGCTCGCGTTTCTCAGGGACACCATCTCGTGAGGGGGGGATTATTTGATGGGGCTTGTGATCTGTGTGCATATAAAAGTAGGTGTAGTTATGGTCGTAATTTGCTTGTATTTTATGTGCACACTGCGAGGAGGTTCAGGGCCTCGGGGGCCAAGTGAAGATAGTGTGACATGGGCGCTTACAAGCTTGCATGTGAGCTTTTTTTTTCTAACCTTCCCAGCTCGCACTGGTCATCTTTTTACCACCGCATGAGCATCGTGGATCGGTGCATCCTCTGGTCTCCCGGCCAATTCGCCTCGTCATACACAACATGGACGCATCCCTCGAGTAAGTTTCATCTCCAACGACCTTTTTGCGATAGGCTCCTCACGGCCCTTCCCAGCCTCTCACGCGCTCACGTGTGCATGTGAGCTCTTGGGCGAAGTCTTGGTCACTTTCTGTCGAACCCCCCTTCCGAGGTTTCTCCGGGAAGGATGGCGAAGTATAAATACGCGCATAATGCAAGGCGGGCGGCTTTCATCTCTGTCTACTCATGGCAGCCATGTCGCGCTCTTTCCTCGATGCTTCCGTCCCGGACCTCGTCCGCAAACTCAAGACGGACGAGAAAATATCTCTGCTTGCGGGTCCCAATTGGTGGAACACGCAGGCGATCGAGCGGCTCGAGATTCCTGCCGTCCGGATGAGTGACGGACCCAATGTGCGTTGCGGAGAGGCAGAGCGTGCGTGAGTGGGTGGGTGTGCTGACTCGACGCGTTGGACAGGGCGTGCGCGGTTCTTCGCATTTCATCCCGACTCCCGCGCAATGTCTTCCAGTACGTTGACGTCATAGAGCTTCCGTGATAGAATGGCCGGCTCATCTCCGAACAGTGTGCGACGCTGCTCGCGTCGACGTTCGACGAGGCCGCAATTCACAAGGTCGGCGCGCTGCTTGCGCAAGAAGTCAAGGTCAAGTCGTCGGTGATCCTCCTCGCGCCGACATGCAACATACAGCGCTCGCCGCTCGGCGGCAGATCCTTCGAGTCTTTCTCCGAGGATCCGCACCTCTCAGGTTAGCGCTCGGGACACGTACAAGGAACGGAGGCTCATGATCCACCCTAGGCACTCTGGCGGCGGCCTATGTCTCTGGCCTGCAAGAGAACGGCGTGTCAGCGACAATCAAGCACTTGGTCGCCAATGACCAAGAGCACGAGCGCACGGCGGCCGAGTCGGTCATGTCTGAGCGCGCTCTGAGAGAGATCTATCTCTATCCGTGCGCACCATGACCCTCCTCCGCGGACTCATTATAGAAGCCTGGACTCCAGATTCATGCTCGCACAGAAGATCGCGCGGCCATGGGCGTTTATGACAGCGTATGGTCGTCTGAACGGCGTGCACTGCTCCGAGAACCCCGAATTGCTCCAGGGTATCCTTCGGGACGAATGGAAGTTCGATGGTCCTGTAATCAGCGACTGGTTCGTCGTCACTGCGGTGGCCTTGGACTGGATGACTGACAGGCTGTCTTCTAGGCACGGCACGTACGGGACGGCGGAAGCCCTGAACGCGGGCCTCGATCTGGAGATGCCGGGCCCGCCGCGCTGGCGGACGTCGAACCTCATCTACCACACGCTCTCGTCGCAGAAGCTACACGTGGCGACCATCGACGAGCGCGTCACTACGCTACTGACGTTCATCCAGAAGCTCGCGCGGAAGAATCCCGACGTCGTCTACGGCGACGGCGAAGAGCGCTCACGCGACTCGCCGGAGCTGCGTGCGTTCGCGCGGAAGCTGGCCGCGGACGGCGCGGTGCTGCTCAAGAACGACAATAATGTATTGCCGCTGACCTCGAAACGGGTGAAGCGCATTGCAGTCATTGGGCCCAGTGCACGTGCACGGATCATCTCTGGTGGTGGATCGGCCCAGTTGAAGCCGACTTATACGGTGACGCCTTGGGAGGGCATCATCAGCGTCGCGCCGAAGGAGGTTGAGCTGAATTATGAGGTTGGCTGCTATGGTATTTTCTCAAGTCTAAGCCGCATCCAGGATATCAACTAATGCTGATAATATAGCACACAAATATCTGCCAACGCTGGAAAACGAGCTCACCACACCCGACGGAAAACCCGGCTGGCTGTGTACCTTCTTCGCCCACGACGAAAAGGACGAGCCTGTTAAGGCGGTGGCTGACTTCGTCGTTAATGACACCCGCATCAAGCTCAACGACTTCTTACCGGAAGGCCTTTCGGAAACCTGGTCTATAGAACTGAAGGGGATCTACACTGTAGAAAAATCGGGTCGTTTCGAGTTTGGGCTCACCGTGGCAGGTAAGGTCCTGCTGTCCAATTTTGACATCCGCTTAACGTTATACCGCAGGCCGTGCCAAGTTGTTCGTCGACGGCAAGTTGACGATTGACAATTGGACCAAGCAGACGCCAGGCGACTTCTTCTACGGGTAGGAAATCATTGCCGTCCTCAATCCAGTTATTTACGGCTCTGCACAGCCAAGGAACGATTGAAGAAAAGGCCGTCGTTGACTTTAAAGCTGGACAGGCCGTCAACGTCTTGGTGAAATACACCAACACTCCTCCTCCAGAAACCGACGCGGGTGCAGGCGACCTATCACAACCAGCGCTCATGAAGGGTGTGGTAAGCATGCAATTTCTCGGCAACTCTTAACAGATTACTCACCTGGATGCTCAGCGACTCGGCGGTGCGCCCGTTATCGACGCAGACAAGGCGATCAAGGACGCGGTCGAGCTTGCGTCGAAGTCCGACGCCGTCATCATCGTGTCCGGCTTGACGCCCGAATGGGAAAGTGAAGGCTTCGACCGACCGTCGCTGACGCTCCCAGGCCGACAAGACGAACTGATCGATAGAGTGAGCAAAGTGAACTCAAAAACCGTTGTCGTCGTCCAGGCGGTACGTCCCCTCGTCCTCTCCTAACCGTCACGCGGTGCTCATCGTGCAACAGGGCTCCGCGGTGTCAATGCCCTGGGTCAACACCACCGCTGGCATCCTCCACGCATGGTACCAGGGCAACGAGGCCGGCAACGCAATCGCGGACATCCTCTTCGGGCGGGTCAACCCGTCCGGCCGCCTCCCGCTCACGTTCCCCGTGCAGATTCAGGATGTACCCGCATACCCGAACCTCTTCAGCGAAAACGGGCAGATCCACTACCGCGAGGACCTGTTCGTGGGGTACAAGCACTACCAGGCGCGCGACATCCATCCGCTCTTCGCTTTTGGGTACGCGTTTTACCGCTATGTTACTTGAATTTACTAACGCGTCGATTAGCCACGGCCTGTCGTACACCTCGTTCGAATTCTCCGACCTCGTGATCTCAGAACCGTCGTCGTTCGACACGGCCCTCCGGATCGACGTCAGCCTGACGGTGCAGAACGTCGGCGCCCTCGTCGGCTCGGAGGTCGTCCAGCTCTACGTCTCGTACCCCGACATCGGCCTCACGACGCCGCCACTGCAGCTGCGCGGCTTCGCGAAGGTGCACGACCTCGCACCCGGCGAGGCCAGAAAGGCGACGATCACGCTCGACCGGCACGCGTTTGCGTTCTGGGATATCAATAAGAAGGGATGGGCTGTAAAGAAGGGGGCATATGGCGTGTTTGTGGGCCCCAGCAGTACGAGTCTGCCATTGGAGGAGAAGGTGGAGATCAAAGAGACGTTCTCGTGGACCGGGATCTGAGCGATAGTGGCAAGTCCATGTGCGAAGTAGATATTCTTCCCTGACGAATTTAGATGCGTTCAGTTTGCTCATGGACGATCTACGGATGTTAGTAGCTAGCAGCTCTTTGGCTTACTTACAACACCACCTTTCCACCCGTCTGAGTTCGGGATACAGCACTAGGACCTGGCAAAGGATCCTCTATTCATACATACGAGCACTAACCGATATTGATTAAGAGGTAATGTCTCTGCAGCCCCGCGCAGCCGACTGCCCTGCATGGGTATACTCGCTCTCCATCCAGCCCGCGGCATACGATGCGCTCTGACACTCAGCTACGTGAAATAAGCAAGAATAGATAACGGCAACCGTGATGGCTCGTGCGGCCCCGCTGCAGGAGGCCGGACTCGCCAGTATTTTGGAGTGACGTGTCGCGTCCGCACTACTCAGCGGTCGTGCCTGAGCTCGCCGAGGTCGTCCATGTGCGCGCTGGGGGACGGGTGAGTCTCGTGCGGATAGTGCGGGGCTGGTGCTTACACCATCTCGTCCTCGTAGTCCGTGTGGTCCTTCACGCGCAGGTGGATCATGGGGAACACGAATACGAGCCCAGCGACGAGCAGGACCCAGGTCGAAATGAATATATTCATGTACCTGCGCGAGGTCAGCGCTGCCGCGGGTCAGAAGGCGAATGAGGTACGCACGGGAGCTTCATGGCGTCGGCGCGCCACACGCCCGCCGCGCCGGCGGACTGGATAGATTTATCTGCACCGGCCGGGGAGATGAGGACTCGTCGTAGCAAAGCACCGTAAGGGAGTGCTCACAGAATCCGGCGAAGTACGCCAGCTTGGAGGGGTCGTTCGACATGGCACCCATCATCCAGTACGCCGTTGTCTGCCACATCGAGTCAAGCAGCCCACAGCAGATGTAGAGCAGCAACCGCCCGACATAGGCGCTGTCGTAGATGTCGATCTTCTCCGAGTCCGGCGGGATCGACTCGCGCGTGTATTGCCTGTGCAGATGTGAGGGGGCGCCGGGGGCGCGAGCAGCGGGCAGACGCACCGCTGGTAAAAGTACGCCCAGATGTGCACGGCAAAGACGCCGAAGACGAGGATGCCCCAGCCCGCGAAGGCGCGCACGCGCCGGCGGAACTGGTGCTGGTCGAGGAGGATGCCAATGCTGATTGAGCCGATGATCTGCGACATCCAGTAAAGCAAATTATTTAAGGAGCGTGCGCGGATGTTGAACAGCGCCGCATTATATTCGTTGAACTCTGCAAAAGGCATCAAGACGTGAGTTGGGCGGGCAAGTCGGTGGAGGGAGCACGCACGCCAGGTGTAGAACCAGTTGGATGCGAAGAACATGGGGAAGAGCAGCACGATGAGCGGGTCGGTGCGCAGGGCGATGTAGAGGCCCCATATCTCTGTCTTCCAGGACGGAGCGCGGGGCGTGGTCACCCGCGACCCGTCCGTGCGCACCATCTTGCTCGGGTCGGCCATTAGCAGGGGTATCAGCACTCCAATAATGGATAGTACGAGGAAGCCAATCTGGTGACGGTGAGAATACTGTCATAGCGATCCCGGCGCTCACTCACGTAGGTTCCATTCGAGACTAGGCATCAGAAGCCGTCAGCGCTGCTTCGCGTTATCAATGACAGAGCCCAAGATAACGCACCAGAATTGGTCTGTGATTGCCGTAATGATACATCAGACGCAGGAACGAATGGAAGAAGATTGAAGTGGGCGCACCGTAGAGTCGAAGTTGTTCCCTAGCGATATCGCGGCCCCGACGACGCCGCCCAGGTTGAATATCGACCAGAAGATGCCAATAAATTTACCCTTCTGGTCTTCAGTGGGATATGCGAGCATGAGTGAGCCCTGAGCCGTCCAGAGCAACCCAGCCAAGGCTCCGAGGATCGAACCAGCTGCAACGACGAACGGCCCCGCGTTATGGTGTATGTTCATTGCACTGATAGGAATTCATGAGTTTTGAGACGTCCAGGACTTGGAAATATGGCAGCGTACAGGTAGGACCCAATATATAGAGCATATCCCATACTGCCAAAAAGCAACGAGCGCTTAGGCCCAATCACATTGTTGATAGAGCTGAGAGCAAGGTGAGCCCGCGAGACATGGAATAGCAGGAGAACGCACCCGGAAAAGAATGCTGCACCCGCGAAAGTCCCATACAAGGCCGAATTAGCATTCGCGCTGGTCGAGTTGTCGATCTGGCCGCCCGCGCCGAGCCCGTTCAGCGAGTTGAACGCGCCCGGACACATGAAGCACACGAAGCCGAGCAGGACGACCTGCGTGGTCGGGTGGTAGTAGAACCCGCGCAGGCCACCCCGGCGGCGCTCGACGAGTTCAGAAGGTCCCGTGCCCGACCCGCTCGCCGTGCCGAAGTCGTAGTCATCGCCACTGTCGTTTGTATGTCGGTAGCTCTTCTCGTACGGGTCAGCCATGGTGGTTCGAGGGAAGGAAGGGCTCCACGGTCCCAAAGCGTCTCGGGACGCGGCGAAGGGCTAAGGAGCGTATATCTCGGTCGGTCGACTAATAAGGAGGGAGGTGCACTAAATGAGCGAGGCGACGAAGCGAGGTAAGCGAACACCCTACGAGCTTATCATATCACGGGGGATATAGCAGCTGCCGGGGTCGCTGGCGCTTGAGGACAAACCAGCGCTCAAGTCCAATTCGAAAATGGGCCATCAGAGATAAGTAGACCGGTGCAATTTTGCCTATCGCCCTCGATATCTGTAGGCTAAAACTTCCACACACACCTTCGTGTTGAATGTGCATAGACTTGCAGCACGACATATACATTCCCCAGAAACGAGGAGGAGGTCTTGGGAACGTCATGGGATCAAAATGCGGGGAGAGCGTGCCTGGTGACACGTATGAAGAGATCGGGCCCGGGTCAGAAGACTGTCAGAAGTCAATCACTTCTCCGAGTCCCCGTCTCGACGCGCTCGCTGCCGTAAAGTCGGGACCCGGTGCGCGCGTCGGTCAAACACGACTCTCGTCCATCCTGATCACATCCCAACGTTCCTGCTGCGTTTTGGCTTGGACTTGCGAAAGAAATGCAGGGCAACTGCGGATTCGTTGATCTGGAGTGTGGGAAATTTTGAATGATCATAGTACCCCGAAATTTGACAGCGGGACGGCGCAAGCTCGTTTCCAAAATATTGGTTCTGACGTGTCTTGACCACAAAATCCGTACAACTGTTCGAAAACAGCAGGTGCACTGCATCCGAGCGAACACGGAATCATCTTTTTTTCCTCCTGTGGCGTCACCTAGAAGACTGCAGAAACGCTCCGATCGTCCCATGGATCGGGATCGTGTTGCTATAGCTAAGATCATCCGGACCATGTCAACTTGGCGTCAGCCACTGGCGGAGAAGAGGGCCAGTATGAAGTGGAATACGTACGGTAAATCTGATGACGGTCA
>QUOP01000051.1:0-57090 GCA_003675405.1 Hericium coralloides
GTTGGGGAATACATCGCAGCCATTGGATCTGCAGGGTGCGGACCAAGGTCGAATGACTTCGTGCCACTTTGATGTGACTTCTTAAAAGTGGCCGGACGTTCAGGATCCCAGTGATAGGTGAGCATAGGATGCGGGTCGTATGTCGAGCCGGCGTCGGCAGCTACGAGAACCACCCTATTTCAACTACGGATATTCCAGCACGACTCAACGAGTGTGTACTCACTGACAATCAAAGCAGCACCGTTCCACATACCCTCCTCGTCTACGGTATCATACCGCAGCAAAGGGCCGCACATAAATTGCAGTTGTGGGTTCATCCGGGCTACTTTGAGATTGTGCGAGCGCTCAACGGCACTCATCTGCGTGAGTTGGCTCGTACTGTACGAGGAGAGCGACGTCTGCCTTGACACGCCATCATCGCGCACCTCAGGCGGCGGGACCGTGTAGTTGCTGGGCGTGCGCTTGCCGCGGCTTGGACGAAGGGAGGAGGGGAGGCCCATGTTGTCTTTCTCAGGGACAGGCGGGGGTACAGATGACGGTGGGGGCGGCCTGAAGCCACCCACGAAGCCTTCATCTAATGGGTATACCTGCTCTACAGGCTGATAGCGCCCATCCGGGCCTCTTTGTGCTGTAGAGTACCGCGGATCGTTCTGTACGAGACACGTCTGTTTAGCGGGAATCCGGTGCCGGCTCGCAAGTTGAACTTACCGCATGAGCAGCCCTGCGCTGAGCGTGCCACCCGGTACTATCCATTGTTTAGGTGTTTGACAGTAGAATACGAGAGGTAGCCAAAGGATGGTGGTCGGGAGAAAGGAGCGTGACGGAAGTCGAATGGGGGTAACGGACGAGCAGGCTCGGCGAAGCGGGAAGCCTTCGCTTGGCAAACGCGGACGCTCCAAATTACAAATTCTCTCCTTCTAACAGTTCTGTAACACAGCCGAAAACATATTCGAAGGACGCTCCACGAAGCACTTGTTTCCGAAACACCTCCATCACTGATTTCTCTCCCATTTTCCTCAGCCCGTCTCGAGCTCACTCATACCAGTACTAGTGCTTCACAATTATGGAAGTCAAATATTCCAATCTACAGCTACATACCACTGCAGTCAGTTGCATCGCGTCATCATTGAGAAATGACGTGCCGCTGGTTGATCTTGCCCGAAAATCAAACGGACCACGCGTTTTGTTTTACTTATGAGTGGCTGCGCAGCAGAAGGAAGCCAACTCAGTGAGCTCACTATCCCCGGCGGGCATTCACAGCAAATTGAACCCCAGAATCCTACGTCAAGCACACGCGCAAAGTCCAATAAATTGGTATATTCCTCCAGCAACCTCAAGCAGAAATATGATACTTTAGATTCTGGTCAAGTCGAGTTCGTAGGTGATGGTAACGCGCATCTGTATCAGCCAACGTGTTCGATGACCGTCGTCACCAGCTTGCCATCCTTGACCATCGTCTTGAGCATCTCAGGGATCGGCTGCTCCTCAAACACGCCGTCCTCCTCTCCCTCCACAGGAAGACTGACGTTGATGCTGCTGCACTTGGAAGTAGTAATCTCGACTCCAAGGCAGTCCTTGCTGAGGTAAATCTGGCCGGAGTCAGTCGAGTCGACCTGGATTGTGGGCGCATTTCCCGTAATCTGCAGTGTGAATGACGGCGACTTGGTAACAGATACGGATGAAATGACAGATTCGACGAGGACGGAAGTCTTCGTGCAGTTCACTGACAGTTATTTTTGACGTCAGCCAACTGCTTTATCAAAGGTCGACAAGAAGCCGTACCCAAAGTCACAGCGTTGACCTTGCCCTTTACAATGACGGTGGTGTTCTTGCAACTGAAGAGATTGACAGTCTGGCTGATCTCACCGCCTTCCACGGTCAGCGCCGGCTCGTTCTCTTGATATTCCTGCGACAAGGTCCGTTAAGTTATGTCATCCAGCGCCTGCTAGAGTTCATCGATACGCACGATAATCCACTTGTTGCCCTCCAGCGCGAACTTGGCCGGCTTTTTCCCAGCAAGTGCGCTTGGCTTGCTCGGCTTCACAGGTTTCTTCGGAGCTGCCGACGGCGCCCAGGTGCGTCAGCTCACGGACATAACAGCCTCATGGAGGCAATGCCTTTACCTGCTGCATGAGAGCTTGGCTTTTCTGGAACAACACCGCCGGCTCGCAGCGCCGGATTCTTGTGAGTCATTTCGCTCTTGTCAACTTTGCGCAGGCCCTTCGTGACATCCTCGCCCCGGTTCAACTGGGCGAAGACGGCTTCGACGCCACCGGCAGCAGGGGCGGCAGAAGGTAAGGGAGCACCTGCTGGTGGTGGTGGAGGGGGAGGGGGAGGGGGCGGGGCGCCGCTTGCGGGTGCGGTTGGCTTGGCGGTGGACTTGTACTGGTCCAAAGAGATACCCTTTTCCCCGGTGTTTCAGGAGGGGACGGCGACCAAATAGGGCGGTACGTACCTTGGGATTCCATACAAGCCCGGTTGTATGGTGTGACATGACGTACGTCTTGAGAGCGTCCAGAATAGCGATGTAACCGCGAACCCATTCTGCTTGCTTGGGATCCCTGAGTCGCAGATGTCATTAGGAGTGCGATTCCAAGTACTGTCTCGAGACCTACTTCTCCTTGAACTCTTTGATCACGCGGTTGGCGTAGAATTGCGTCGAGTCCTTAACGTCACTTACATACGGCCCCGGCTTGTTCTCCTACTCAGAGATGATGAAATCAGGCAAGTAACACCAGGGAAATCCGGATCTGTCTACTCACAACCGTGACCCATCCTGCACAAGACACGCCCTCAGCCACCATGCTCAAATGGTTGAACCAATCCCGCTCCTTCCTATTCGACTCCTTCAGCTGCGTAGTCGCCTCGATGTCCTTCTGGATATCAAGCAGCAGGCCCGCAAAACCATTCTGATCGGGCTTCTTGCACAGCGCGGCGATGCGCACCAGCCCACCAAGGTTCGTGAATAGTTGTTCCACCATCTTGGCCTGCAGACCCAAGTAGTGTCAGCTTGGCTATATGGACGGAGGCAACCACCGCACCTGCTCGACCACAGACGCGATCGCGAAGCTCTCCGTGAGCTGCACCCACGGCTTCACTTTTCCCTGGATGATTTCCTCATCGTACGCGACGACGCTGGCCGGCTCATCGGCCGGCGACAGCTGCACGGCCGGGGCTGACGGGGGCAGGGGCGGGGGCGGCGCGTTCGTAGCCGCGTGTGGTGCGCTTGCAACGGCCCCGGCGCCACTCGCCGTCGCCGTGGCCTTCCCACCCGTGTTCTCGTAGAGGTCCTCCAAACGCGACGTTACGGCTTCTAACCTGCGCAATGTATGATCGTAAACGGCTGCGTATTGCCATTAGGGTCTGCGCGACGTACCGCTTCAGGACGGTCGCCATGTTATGGACACCACCAGACATTGTAAAGGGAAAAGAACTGGAGACGAGGTTGATAAAGGGTTGCGACACGCGCCGGGGTTAACAGTTGTTGTAAAGGGTGCTTATCTACCCAGATTTATTGGTGTCTGTACAGAAACTAGACGATGTTGTCGATGCCGCGTTCCTTGCGTCAGGTCCACGGGGCACTTTTTAAGCCTGAAGAGGTATGTTTTTTCCACGGCTGACAGCTGTAGCAACGGACTCAAAAGTTTTTGGAAAACATTGAACAGGATGACAGCGTGAAGAAAGCAGTAGCGGACAGACAAGTGCGAAAGAACAACATTGTATGTCAGTCGTCAGGATCGTTGACAGCAGCACCCGACGCTTCTCGTTCTCTGGTTTTCTTCTTCGCCTTTTTTCGCCTCCTCCGTTCCCTTTCTATCTGCTTAGCCTTCTGCATCTCGCTCTTCGATAATCCAGGGTTCTGCAGCTGTTCGATCTGCTAAGTGCATCAGCATACCGTACTAGTTCAACATCGAGAGCAGCTAACCTTATCTAGCAATGTCCTCCGAGCAAGCCTGCGATTAGTCTCTAAGGAGCGTGTTTCCTGACAAGTGACGCGTATGCCAGTCGGCTTGTGCAGGAGCTGTACATTATTCTGTGTCTTATTGATGGACTGTCCGCCGGGACCACTCCCTACAACGAGCTCAACGCGTTGCTTGCGCGAACCAGGCCTTGTGGGACGTACCTCGGACAAACTTCTCCTCTAAATCACTTTCATTAAGTTCGGGTATCGTACGGGATTTATGTGCTTTCTTGAGTTGGGAGTAAAATCGGGGAACAGAGGACGCAGGAGGCGCGTTCGCAGATGAGGAAGAACTAGGGAGTCAATGGCATCCACTTCGTGAAAATGAAGGTTATGTGCAACAAGGGGCGAACGGGTGACGTACCACTTGGTCTGCTCCGCCTTCCGTTGACCTCGACCAGACCGTGTGGGCATGGGAGGGGGGCTCTTGATAGAGTCGTTATCCGCAAGTTCTGTATGCTCTGTAATTTTGATCTCTGACGCGACGAATGACTGATAAGTTGCGTGAAGTGAGATACATATGGCAAGAACGCACTCCATCTCTCTTCGTCGTGCTGGTCAACTTCTCTTCGCGCCTGGACGATGTTCTTCCGCAGGACATCCGCCACCTCTCGAGCAAGCGTCGCCTTCGCTTCGAACTGCTGGGCGTCTGCGATCGACTGGGCCCCTATAGCATCCTGGCGCATTTTAGATCTCCAGGCTGATACATATATTAACTCGGATTCGTGCACAGAAGAAAGCTAGTGCTCACCTTGGAGCACGTTCTCGTCACCTTCGTCGAAGCCTGAGTAAGAACGTCTTTTGAGTTCGAACAAAGCAGATACTCACCCGTGAATGTTCCGGTCGCTGCCCTCCATAGCTCACGATACGCAGACCGAGCAGCAGCCTTGAGTGTTGGGGTAATGGACATGTCGCACTGGTACCGGTCTTCGTCGAGCAAAGGGAACACTAGTGGACTGTTCTCATTGGCTGCGCTCTCCGTTCGATCTCAGATCGAGTGTTTCCAATTCGGTCATTGCCGTGAGTTCCTGAGATCTATAGATGAGATCGAAAGCTGCATTTGGGCGCAAGACGCGAGCCTCTTCTGCACGCGTCTGCGATAAACAATCATCTCCTCCTCGACATAAAGCAAGCACATCGCACTGGGAACACAAAATTCACCTCAAGCAGACAATATATGTGGGTGCTCTTGCTGTCTGGAGGCTACAGAAACCTTATAAACTGCTTTTATCTATATAAACATCAGGCCGTTTTACTCGTTTCTCGAGTTCCGCGCGTTGTCTTCCATTGTCTTTCTCAAGACAGCTCTTTGAGGACACGCCTGTGTCCCCTCGCGTCCTTGCACAACCACAACATCAACGGAATAGGGTGCGTACAGCCAATCAACAAGACCTGGCGAAAGCTCACGTGATCACGCGATTACAGTTTCGTTGACTGTCGACGCGCCCTCGGAGTTTCAACATCTCTTTCTCCCAAACCACCACCTTCCCCCCTAGCTTGTCCCCCTTCGCTCATCAAGTCCCCTCAAGCCTTTAATAACCTCTAGGCTCGACCCGACAACTCAAAGCATATTATTCCGCAAACTCATCGACCATGTCTGCTGCAAAGAAATCGACGACTGCTAAGTCTAGCAAGAAGACCGCCGCCAAGTCGGTGCCCGCCCACCCCACCTGGACGGACATGATCAAGGTGCGTCAAAATTCTCCTGCACCCTCCCTCAGATGTCCTCTATCCTTCTACAATCTCCGGCGATTTCCCCCCTTTCCCTCGCAGCGTCGTCGACGTCTGCCCCAAAAGGGGTAGTTTGCACATCCGGCCGCTGCCGCGCCGCATCGCAGACGAGGTCGCCGTCGACGCATGCTCCTCCCGCGCGCCCCGCGGGTGCTCTTACTTGCGCAGTACCTCCCCGCTGTCATGCACAAGTGCTCACCGTCGCCCCCTTTTCAATTGTAGGAGTGCATCACCGATCATCCGGACCATGCGCGCTCGGGTGTCTCTCGCCCTCAAATCAAGAAGTGGGTCATGGCCCGTGCGCATAAATGTCCGACGAGCGAATACTGACTATTCACAGGTATGTTGAGGACAAGTACAAGCTGGAGATCGGAAATGCACAGACTACCCAGCTCAGCAAGGCCATCGCTGTCGGTGCTGAGAAGGGAGTCTTTGTGCTCCCCAAAGGTGGCAGGCCCCTTACCGATCCTTTGGTAAGCTGACTGACGCGGCTTTCCCGCAGGACCCTCGGGGCGCGTGAAGCTCCCTCCCAAGGCCAAGCCTGCTGAGTCCTCCGCTGCGAAGGAGGTGAGTGCGGGTTTAATCTCCCCGCCATGTTTCAGGTGATGACTATTCACCGCGCGATGATTAGAACAAACCTGCTACTAAGACAACCAAGGCGGCGGCGGCTAAGCCGAAGGCTGCTAAGACGGCCAGTGCAAAGGCCACGAAGCCGGCAAAGCCTGCTGTCAAGAAGCCTGCTATCAAGAAGCCTGCTGCTAAGACCCCAGCGAAGGCTGCCGCTGCGAAGAAGGCTGCTGCGACTAAGGCTGCTGCTAAGCCCGCAGCCAAGCCGCCAGCGAAGAAGCCTCTCGCTAAGAAGACGGCAGCCCCGGCCAAGAAGGTCACCGCCGGCAGGAAGCCTGCTGTTGAGAAGAAGACCACTTCAGCCTCCAGGCGGGGCACTGCTAAGAAGGTAGAGTGAAATTCTTAATGTTTTTCTGCGTTGTCCTCATTTGGCGAAAAGGCTGTCACCGGCACCACCACCACCACCAAGGCGAAGACTGCTGCTAGGAAGCCTCCGGCTAAGAGGACCACCGCTACCTCTGGCGGCAGGTCTTCTGGCAAGCGGGTATGAAATTTCAAAGCTGTGCATATATCTCAGTTGCTGACCGGCATTTTCTATTCCCAGACCACCAGGAAGGCTTGAGACCACAACCTAACTTATTGTCTATCCGTCGTCACCTGTGATATACACCGGTGTTCTTTTGTCCCGCGCCCCTCCTTCATTGTGCCCACTTTCGCCTCGTGTACCGAGGACAGGTATACGTGTGCTCCTACCTATTATTGACTCCCTATTTTGTACGGCCGTCTTAGTATCCTTTAGCGTTCCCTCCCACTCTTTCCCGCGCCCCAGATATTTAGCTCGATGTTTCTGCGTGTTGTAAATCTATATAGCGGTGTCCGAGATGACTGTAGCTGTTGCCGAGATACGATGGCTCGTATGTCTTGATGCAGATGTATTGAGTACATCACTATGTTGAATGAAGTTATGCACACGCCCTCATTTTCCCGAAACGCGCAGTGCAAGCTGAGAATAGCGGAGTGAGCTCCCAGCATCACAGATTTCTGCATATATAGGTGATGATGCAATAGCCCGAGCAGGTTTGATCCGTGCGAAGTCAGGCACTCGGCGACGTCATGATATCCTCGATCTGCAGATCTGGCGTTGTTTGGCAACAGCCTTAGAATCAAACAACCGCAAAAGGGAATTCTGTCGTTTCTGCAGGCCACGTCCAAGTGTTGTGCACGCGGCGATAGCGCGGCTGAGCCACCATGTCGCGACCCATCCTCCGTGCGCCACAGTCGGGCGGGCAGTATGTCTCTGCGCGCTCGTCGTATCCTACCTTTTTGTCCTTCCAGGACACGTTCCTGCTGCATGCGCGCTGGGCGTGGCGCGGCCTCGTGGACGCGTTCCGGTGGGACGTTGTCGTCCGAATCGTTGCAAGGTTCGTACTATCTCCTTGAGCGATCGGCTCTATGCCATTTCCGTATGTTTTGAACTTGTGCTTATCGGACGTCCCCGCGCTGCAGCGACCCTGAGATCCGCGCGAACGTGCTGAAGTCCCTCGTCCTCAACTCGATATCCCTATTGTCAATATACGTCTTTGATATTATACTGCACCCGCTTGCAAAGGACCAGCCGCAGAAATGGTTGCACCGGAATGTGGGATGGTTTTACCAGGTGCTGTGGCTCATGCCGGTCGTGGGCACGTCGCTCTATCTTAATGTATGTGCGCCTTCACACCAATATTCTCATTCTCCCTCCAACGGGTTCGCTGATATTTATGGTGGATGGCACAGGCGTCATGGTGTACTTTACTCGCGAAGCGCACGTATACCCTCCGCCATGGCCGCTCATCGTCCTTTGTGGGCCCGACCACCACCACCGCGCCGAACGCATACATCGCCTTCCTCACGTCACTCGCCAATTCCGCATACCGCGGCGTCATGATCGTGACGAGCGTCGTGCTGTCGTTCGCGCTGGGCTATGCGCCGCTCGTGGGGCCCTCGGCGGAGTTCGTGTTCTTGTGCTGGGTTGACGCGTGAGTGAGTTGTCTGATTCTCTTGGTGTATCCATGGCTGATTGTGGCCTGGAAAAGATATTATTGCTTTGAGTCAGATGGAATCATTCATAAGTCTGCATACAGTGCTGACATGAAGCTCGCAGATTCATCTGGATAGCCCGGGGATTGTCGCTTTCCCGACGAGTGCGGCATTTGGAGGAGCGCTGGGCGTACTACTTCATGTTCGGTCGGTCGTCTATTCTCGCAATAATAATCTTGTCTCGTTCATCATGGTCATCGATGGCATACAGGTCTCCCCTCTGCCACGCTCTGCATGTGGGGCAGCACGCTCGCAAACGCCGCTCTCTTCGCGCTCGTGTTCCCCGCCGTACGCAGCCCCCTTCCCATCACCATCCCTAGTGTAATTGACCCCCCTGCCAGTACATCATCATGGCGATGCATGCGCGCCCGGTGCCCTACGATCCCTACAACCCCGTCCCTCCGCCCACAGACGCCGCCCAGCACACGATCACGCACCCGTCACCCTACGTGCCCATCCGCGTGCCCGTCTTCCAGCCCGTCATCCTCATCAATGACTGCGTCGTGCGCGTGCTCAGCCTCGGTACGCGGCTGCCGGCGGGCGCGGCGCACCGCAAGCCGTGGCTCGAGCGCGCGGAGAGCGTTGAGGAGGGCGACGCGGAGGAGGTCGAGCTGCGCGCATTCGGGGCGCGCGAGCGCGGAGGCCCGCGACGGAAGCGGGACTGAAACGCGCTGGGATTTGGATACCACTAGCTCACGATACCTGCTCGCGTGCACTTACAGCTTTGCAATCTGCTTTGTTCCATGCATATATATATACGGTACTTTTACTGCACAATAGGATACCACTTGTTCTTCTCTGTACTGGCGAGGGCGGGTCAGCCGAAGCTGGCCCATTCGACGCTGAGATACGTCGCTTCCCGCTTGGCAGCGTCCCACCCGCAGAGCAGATGCGCCTTTTTCGTGCCCGTGCCGAGGCGCCCGTGCGCGACGATCTCCATCGGCCGCAAGGGCGCCTCGGGAGACGCCTGTACAGTCGCGACGAAGTGGGAGTGGTAGCGCAGCGGATCGCCTGCAGGCACCATAAGGTCAAAAAGGGCTCAAAGACGGGAGGACAGGTACGCACCGGGGTATACCAGCCAGTCGCCGCCGAACTTGCTCCCGCCGCCCATGTAGTACCCCTTCTCCCAGAGATCGCGGAACACCTCGCATTTCGCGCGCTCGTCCTCGTTCGAGGGGTAATCCCATATCCCTGCCGCCTGTGCGCTCGCGAGTGTGCTGTATGCGTGCTCCTCGGGGGCGTACCAGCAGAAGTTGTCCGACGTCGCGGGCACAACGACCGTATACGGGGAATTCACATTGGGGCTTGCCGCAGGCACCGGGGCTGGGGGTGGGGGCAGGGGAATGAGCACGCCCGAGGGCGCGCTGGGATCCGCGGTCTGCCGCGCGAGCTCCTCGGCTCTGCGGCGGCGCGCCTCGCGCTCGGCGCGCTTCCGTACGGCGGCCTCGCTCTGCGACTTGTCCTCTCTCGCGGCGCTCGACTGGCGCTCGAGACGGTCGTACTGCTGCTTGATGTCGGCTTGGCGCTGGGCGTCCCAGGCGCTGAGCTCGGCGGGCGTGAGGTCGTGGTGCGCAGGCGGGTCGTCGATGAGGACGGCGAGCTCTGCGGCAGGGGGACGTTAGAGACGGAGGAAATATGTCTGCAGAACGGGTGAATGGACCTTTTTCCATGAGGAGGACGACCTCCTCGGGCATGAGGACTAGGGGCAAGCCTAAGAAGATGTTCTGCTGCGAGAGATGGGGGAGGGTGCCGGCGAGGACACCGCAGATGTGGTGCTTCGAGCGCAGCGCGGCCGCATCTGAGGGCAAATGTTTACAAACTGCAGATATCTTGAGTCGGGAACGTACGTTCTGTGGTCCAGACGAATGCACGCTTGTTGGAGACATGGATTCGCACCTTCTCGTCCGACATGACAGTGTGCAAATGAGCGCGTCGAAGCGCGGCACCTGCATTGTGGCTCCGCGATCATTCGGCTGGTGACTCGGTCGTTGTCGAAATGATCAATATAATTCCCATCTTTGTCGCGAAGAACTCATCATCGTTGACATCGTCGACATCGTCGCTGCTAGTACATCGTTGACATCGCTATCGGCAGATTACTCCTACGTAGTGGGTGGCGAGGTAAGTTATCGAGTCCCTCAACGTCCCTCGACATCGTCGAAGTGCCCACGCCCAACGTGGCAACGCGTTGCGATCTTGAAGACAATAACTGGACCGACAACATCAAGCTTACATTCTCAGTGGGTCCGTATTGAACCGCCTTTCGAATACAATTAATCTGCACAATAGCAAAGTATCGGCATAAGTATCATGTATATTTCCTCCGGCTGTACAACAATAAATCCTAGCGACACACGGCGCTCCCTCTAGCATCTGGCAACAGACACTTTGTTTCGCCTTGCATCTGGGACAATCCCCAGTAGGCTAGCAAGGATGGGGATACTATATGGTGTTGACGAAGGCTGTATGTATTTCTACACATCTCTGCGTTTTTGTGCTGCCGGGCGCTGTCCTGGTGCTATGGAGACTCTGAAAACGTCCGAAGGTCTCCAGGTGAGTACAAATATCTCAACGCTTTGCTGGGACGTCTCGCACCTCCCATTTGCTCCAAGCATCTTACCTTATGCTGCCGACGTTGGCCATGGACGTTATGGTGGCCGAGGACAGCTTTGGGGGCTCCGAGAAGCTGCTCACGAACTGGGCCTGGTATCTTATTCCTCGCTTCCTCGCCCTGCTACTCTTTTCGAACATCTTCATTCGCGGTACCTACGACTTGTGGCACACCACGGTGAAGCGCTACCATGCCGGTCGTCAATGGGCCAACGATCTCGTGTTTGAGCTCAGGCTCTGTTTGCCTTTCCATGGGTGGAATAAGGTATGCGACTTCTTTCATATTTTGGAAGCGATGCAGCATGGATCACTGATGGGAGTCAGTCCATCGAGGGTTGTGCGCGGTACTTGCGGTCATGGGTGACAGAGGTAGGCAGTCATGTTTTTCGTGCGTTCCCTTTGTCTGACCACTGCATTCCGAATATCCTGCCAGCATGAACAGGATTCACCTGGTTCGATGCAACTGCACGTCCAGTCAACCGCCTCTGCATCTCTACACTAATAATCTCCTCCACAGCATAACTCCCAAGTCCCCAGCAAACGCACCAGTGTCCGCATTCACGCGTTCACGCAGCACCATAGCGTCCACTATCCCCACGCGCCACCAGCGCCGCGTCCGCGACTCTTACATCTACACAACATGGTACGAGTCGTCTGGCCCCTCCCCCATCGACGCGCCGCCGTTCGTCCCGCCGCTCCCGGCCTACCCCGGCGAGATATGCGTCCACAATGTCCTTGATGGGACGCAGAGACAGGTGTGGCTCTGGACGCAGCACGGCACCTGGGCTCCCGTGCCAGCCACGGGTGCCGCGCATCCGATTGTTGAGGACCGGTATTTGGTGGTGACGCCGTCTGGGCGGTTGAGCTGGGTGAAAACGGGGACGCTGTTGCATTATCAGTCGTGAGTGATTTCTCACACTGCGAGGATGGGCGCTGAACGTATGTGGGACTTAGAAGGGAGCGCAAGGCTGTGGAGCTCTAGGCCCCGCATGCCCACCTGCTTCGGCTTGTATGGAAGGATTCGTGGACCAGAAAAGGTGTCCTCGATCTCTTGAATTTCTTGCTTCTCATGTGAAGTTGTACGAATAAGAAGCGCCCGCGACGTGCCGTAGGCAAAGATATGTCGTGGACAGTGATTGTTCCAAATGTTTTGTACAAATTTTATTCGGCCATTGACTACGTACTATCCCTTTCTTGACGTCCTGTAGATATGTACAACATTCGCAGCGCTCACCCCGAAGGACTCCCAAATGTCGATTCAGATATTTATCAACATGACCAGAACATTGAGACCGCAGACAAGGCCCGAACGATGATATGCATAACTAGGCCGATTATAATACATTAACCCAGTAGGTATCTACACACACAATGCTTAGACTTCACATTCATTATCCCTTAAACTGTCCGCTTCTCCTAAATGATTTACTTCCCAAAGACAGCCTCCCGCCCCGCCTGCTTCGCATCTTCGTCTCCAACAACCGTACCATACGCATACTTCGCCGCCCCGCCTGCCGTGCTCGCCGCCCCACTCACCATCCCGGTCACCCCTCCGCCTGCATCGCTGTTGCCAGGCGTGCGCGTCGCGTTTGCCCATCCATCGTCTGCCATAACTCCAGTCAGCCCTCATCCAGTCATGGAGAAGGAAGAGAAGGAAAGCACCTTTGTTCGAGTCCTCCGCAAGCGGATCAATATGCGTCGACTCGATGATCCCCGGCCGGCCCTCGACGACGCCCGCGGTCTCGCGGAACGTGCGCTGCGCCTGCTTGTGCCCATCAAAGTCGGGCCCCGCGCCGGCGCCGTGGTCCTCCGTCGTCGGGTCCGTCACCTGTCCCGCACAGTGAGCAACGAAGCTACAAAAAAGGCAGGGGCGGGACGCACGAAGTTGGACGCGAGCGGGTCCGCGTGCGTGTTGCTCGCGGTCGGGTTCGCGACGCCGGGGTGCATGTCGACGCCCTTGCTCGCGCCGAGGGCTTGGTCGTTCAGCGACATGTTAGGTAGGGATAGAAGTAAAATTGAATGTTAGCAAGTAGTTCGAGTTGATCAAAGGAAGTGTGTGTTTGGTGTGAGGAGTAGGTATCGTGGTGCGGGAAAGCAAAGATGGACCTGTACTTATATATTCGAGAGAGACGCGGGATGACGCGGGTCGACGTCACGAAGGCAGGTGGTTAAGGAGGTGGGGGCGAAGGGGGATGAGGGGTGGAGCGCACCGGAGCTAGCTGAGACCAAGCTGGTCGCGTGCAGGCGGGATCGCTGCAGGACTTACCTTCTATGCCAAAACGTCCTTCACGAGCAACGGAATAGAGTGTATTTGCAACTGCATTATCTGCAGCCACCTTCGTTGCAGTTGGAGCGCGGATTTGGCAGCGCTCTCTGCGAGATTGGAGCACCATTTCGATCATCAGTATTCCGGATTATCCAGTTGCAGATACACTCTAATATAGAGCATCGTGCATTGTGAGTGGTGTATGGTGGTATACAAAGAGCAGATGGAACAAGGCGGCTAGCACTCTATCATGTGTGAGATGAACTTACCAGCGCTCGCGATTGCTGAAGAACGTATCGCGCGCTTTCGCGCTTACGACGTGGACGGCGAAATCGCCCGCGTCGACCATGGCCCACCCGTCATGTATCGTTTTCCGGGAGTTGAGCGGCAATGGCAGGGGAGGATTACACGCGAGCAGCTGCGCGGGCATCAGTACGGCAAGGCAACGTCCGAGAAACCATAAGACGTACCGTCTTGCGCACGAGCCTCACAATGGACTCAATCGCCCCGCGCTTCTCGGTGCCCTCCTTGACCTGCGAGACCATCAGCGACCGGCCGGCGTGCAGCACAGCGAACGCACCTGCGCAATGACGACCCAGCTCCATATGCCCGTGGGCTCCATGACGCCTTCGCCGACATACGTGCGCCCGCGCCTCCTGCGGCCTTTTGGCATCGCCTCCGGCAGCGGTGGGCCTGGGGCCGTCGGGAGGGGCTCGGTCACGAGGAGCGCGGCGGGCTCGAGGTGCGGAGAGTTTGCGAGCGCGGCGTGGAGCGTGCGGATCGGAGTGGGGGCCTCGGCGGGGAGGGGCGGGCGTTCAGCGGCGCGGGTGGGGAGGTGGGGAGGGGTCTGGCGCCGCGAGAAGGGCTCATCGGAGGGGTCGACGAACCAGGGCGTCGGAGGAGCGTTGGGGGTGGGGAGGGTGGAGAGCGCGCGGGCGGCGGTGGTCAATCTGTCTGACGACGAACGCTTGCAGGCGTGAAGGGCGCGTCGGGGTGCGGCCGATCGGGCCAGAGAGGACCTGAGGGACTGCATGCGAGAGACTGGATGGTCGCTGTTGGAGGAGGCTACGAGGCATTTTCGGTGGTCCCAGAAAGGCAGGTGGGCGGGCCGAGATGCCGCGAGCGCGTCTTGGCTCTTGGAACTGGAATCAGATGCCAGGAGAGCTGCCAACCACGTCCTCCTCCTCCCTCCGTACCACCCACCTACTCCTCCAAAATGGCGTTCCGTCAACTCGCGGTCATCGGTGTAACCTCCTTTCTCCTCGGTGAGTCTTCCCATCTCTTCCGCCCGACGCATCACTCACCATTCATCCCATCCCCGCCCAGGCCTGCTCTTCACCCACTGGATCGCCGACTCGCTCACCCTCTGGAAAGTCCCCATCACCGACGAGCACCTCTGGACTGCTGCGTCCTACTACCACATACTCTTGAAGGGCCCCGCCTGGTTCGCCTCCGCCGCCTCCGCCGCCGTCGCCCTCGGCGCCGCCACCATCCTCTGGAGCCTCCGCGACGGTCAAGCCGGAAACCTCATGTTCGACGGCGCGAGCATCTGTGTGTTCCCTTTCTCATCATTCATGCCTGCATGCTCAATCCCACTTCAACCCGCAGTCCTTTTCGGCACGTCCATCGTCGTGTACACGTACTCCGTCATCCCGAGTAAGCCCCGCACGCGCCTGCACCGCCCACGCCCACTCACGCCCCACAGCCCTCCTCGCGCACTTCCCCACCCTCCCCGCGCATGCGCCCGGCGCGCCCTTCCCGCCCGCGCTCAAGCCGCCCACGCTCGAGCTCGCGTCGTCCCACCTCGTTTGCAGCGTCGCGCTCACGGGCGTCCTCGCGCTGCAGGCCGGCCGCTGGTGGGCCGAGCGCGCCGACGCCGACGACGAGCGCGAGATCGCCGAGGTCGCTGCGCCGCCCGAATCCGTGCCCGCGGACGACGCCGCGCGCAAGCGCCGCAGACGGACTGCGAAGAAGGACGCTGCGAAGCGGTGAGGGCGCGCGATGGGACACATGTATTTATTGATTTGATGACGCGCGGAAAAGCGCGCGCGCTGGCGACGGGATTCAACTCTCTGCCTGGGGCTGTGAGTACTCTTGGCTATACGCGCTCGCGCGCACCGTCAGACTATGCATGGTGCGAAATAAGCAGGGGATTGGATGATATTATGCATTGTCTAGTTAGATAAGATGGGTCTACTCCTGTACGATATCCTCCTTCCGCGGCGACTTGGACGCCTTGATCTCCTGTCCCTGTCCGATGATATTTTGCGCCTCGTTGTCCACGACAATCCCTACGCACCCCATTCAGTCTCCATTCATCAGGATATATCAAGCAGAAAACGCACCGAGCCCCTCCTCGCGCGCCAGCCCGAGCACGTGCTCCAGCTCGACGTACCCGTCCTTGTCGACGTCGAGCTTGTCGATCACGTTCTGCACGACGTCCTGGTCGGGTCGGTGCTTGATCACCGCAAGCGCCTTCGCGAGGTCCGCCGCGGAGATGCGGCCCTGCGGGTCGCACGAGATCATCTGCAGCGAAGACCCGACGCGCGCGTCGTACTCCTGCAGCTGCGTGTCGATCTTCTCCAACATGCTCCGGATGCGCTTCACGAGCGCGGCCGAGGGCGACTTGTCGTCCTGAGAGAAAGGATCACGTTAGGCAACTTGAAGGGAGATGGGTGGAGAAAGGGACGGACCTCGCCGGCTTGCGAGTTCTCTTCCATGAGCGCGCGCAGCTCGTCACGCTCTTTGATGACACTCGACTTGGCGGACAGAATGGACAGCGCCTCGCCCAGCTCCTGCAGCTGCTCCGGCGTCATGCGCGCACCGCCTTCCTCAAGTTTTTCAGGGTGCAGCTACACCATTCTCTCAGTCGAATTCATCACGGACGCGGCCGTGCGACGCACCTCAGAGTCCGGGAGCAGCGATTCGGCCGTGCGCACTTCCTCGTCGCGCTTCGAGCGCTCCTCCGCCTCGCGTTTCGCACGGCGCGCGTCTTCTTCCTTCTGCTCCTGTTCCTCTTCGTCCTCGATCAGCTCTTCCTGCTGTTGCAGCACGTCGAGCTTCTGGCGGTACGACGCCTTGTCCGAGTCGACCTCGAGCTCCGCCTCGCTCAGCTGTACACACAATATACCTCAGCACCAATTTCAAGAGGAGTAGATGATACGACGCACGAGATTGTCCGGCAGCCCGCTCAGCACGTACTCGAGACTCTTGATCATCGCGTCGCGCCCGTCACCCTTACCCGGCACGGTGTCAAACCCGAACGCGCGCCCCAGGATGAGCAGCACGCCCGACACGCGATTATGCAGGTGCAGCTCGATCCACCCTCCCAGCTCCTCGCGCAGCCTGGCGGGGCTCACGCTCAGCGTGCGGATGCCGCGCGAGGCACACGCGCCCTGCAGCTCGGACACGCTCAGCTCGTCGACGCCCTCGGCCTCGATCGCCTGGTCGTCGCGCCGCAGCTGGCGCAGGCGTGAGCGGATCGCGCCGCGCAGGAAGTTGTCCGTCCCGAACGCATTCAGGCCCATGTAGCGGCTCATCGAGACGAGCTGCGGGCGCGAGAGGTTGTCGAGCGTGAGGTCGTCGTCGAAGAGCTTCGCGACGTTGATCACATCCGCGGCGGACGGCTGTTCGCCGGTCGAGCGAACCTTGCGGAAGAACTCTTTGAAGGCGTCGCTGCCGACGATGTGCGCGTTGGCCTTTAGGCCGGATTCGCGGAGGGTCTCTTGCAGGAATTTAGCCATTTCGAGGCGCACGCGCAGGAGTTTGCGCGCTTTCTCTTCCTATTGGCATCACAGACGCATGAGATGATGTAGTATATAGGAACAGGAATACTGACAGCAGCGTATTTGTCCTCAAAGGTCGACGGCAGCATGTTAGGGAAAAGCTTTAGTGCGACAGGCAGAAGGAACTCCATGAACGGCACGATGATAAACACCGCAAACGGAATCAAACGCAGTAAATCCTGCGTCGTGCGCTTCAGCTGCACACAACGCCATCAGCACCAGCACATCACCGTCGTGCAGGAAGCGACGCACCTGCCTGCGCTCGCGCCGCGTCAGGCTCTCGCCATGCAGGATCTTCCACTGCAAGCGCGCGGAGATGCGCACCTCCTTCGCGAGCAGCTTCGTGCCGTCCCAGTAGTGGTTCGCCTCGTGCTTCACCTTCTTCCACGCGCGCCGCAGGACGGGCTCCGTCGGCGTGTCGTCCTTCGGCGCGGGCGGTTGCGGCTTCGGCGGGCCCGGCGTTGTGTGTGGGTCGCTCACCGCCGAGGAGGTCCGCGCAGGCTGGGGTGCATTGCTGCTCTGCAGGCGCACGAGCGGGGCGAGCCGCGCGCTATATGGGTGCCGACGGGCGGTGGTGATGAGGCGCGGGTGGAGCGCGTGGATGTACTGGGGCGCGGCGCGGCGGGCGAGCAGGGCAGGCGAGGAGCGGGGCAGCCATAGAGACATAAGAAAGGACTGGGTGGGAGGCGCACTACACTATGGGCATGTAGGGGGTGAAGTACTGTTACTCGGCGGGGTGTAAGGTAGTGTAGAGAAAGTTGTAGACGCGTCGGTCCGGCGACTTACATCACTGTTTGGTCCCTATTTGTGCTTATGCCCTGCCGAGGCCGTCGCTGCTTTGCCATGGATCTGCTCGACCCGACGTCCGCGGCGTACAAAAAGGCCCGCAAGCAGCACTGGAAGGCGACGAAAAATAGATCGAAGGAGAGCGAGGCGGAATGGACGCCCTTTCGCGCCGCGGAGAAGAAGTTTATGGCGCGCTTTCCGCCGCCCGATCTCAGCGAGGTGCTTGATCTCAACGCAGGGGACGTAGAAAGCGGATGGAAAGGCGGTAGCCAGGGTATACAATTCAAGGAGATTACTTTTGAGTCACCAAACGAGAGAAAACAGGCATTCGTGCTGCCTCAGATTCCTGGTATGTACGCTTCGTCGCGGTGTGGATGCACAAAGCTCATCTTCATACCAAGGCCTCATTCTCCTGCCCAATTTCATCGCCCCCCGCACACAACGCGATCTCATCCGTTGGTCCCTCGCATCGCAAGCCCGCACACCCAACGAGACCAATCTCGACACGCACTACATCCTCCCGCCCTCCGGGCTCTGGAACTCGTACCTCCACATAACCTCCCAAAGCCTACCCGATGAGATCATCCAGCCCCGCGCGCCTGCATCTACAGACACCCCACCCGCCTCTCAAACTCCCACCCGGCGACAGCTGATCGCGAACCCCCCGCTGACACCCGAATCATACGCCGCGCTCGCGAACACGCCCAAACCGCCGCCTTCGCCCTCGCCCACGGCGCCCGCACTGTCCACCTCGCATCTCATCCGTAAGCTGCGATGGGCGAATATCGGGTGGTACTACCACTGGGGCACGAAGATGTACGACTTCGCGCGCGGACCTGGCGTGGTGGATGGGCTTGTACGGGAGGTGTGCAGGGAGGTCGTTGGCGGAGTGGGGTGGGATGAGGTGTTTGAGAGAGAAGCGCTGGAGGGATGGGATGGCGAGAGCGAGTGGGAGGGTTGGAAGGAGAGCTATGGTGATGAAGTGCATCTGCTACTTGTTGGAGATAATGCTGACACCTGTGCGCACGTAGAACCTGACGCTGGGATTGTGAACTTTTACCAGACGAAAGATACCCTCATGGGCCATGTCGATCGCTCGGAAGTATGCACCACCTCGCCTCTTGTCTCCATATCGTACGTACCTTGCTCTCAACATTGCCACCGATGTTGATGCCCAATCTAGGCTCGGGAATGCGGCGATATTCCTCATTGGCGGCCACACCCGCGACATTCCACCGATTCCCATTCTTCTGCGTTCAGGAGATGTTGTCATCATGTCGGGACCTGCATGTAGACGAGCATATCATGGTTAGTGAATATTCACTCGCACGTTACATCTTTTTTGACATTTTGTCCTAGGTGTCCCGCGTGTTCTTGAGCACAGCCTTCCACGACATCTTGCAGAGAACCTGGAAGAGGAGGACTGGGAGCCTTATGCAGAGTACATGAGTAGCACAAGGATCAATGTGAACGCGAGGCAAGTGTTTCCCAAGGGATTTGACCCTGGGCTAGGTGGTGACAATACCAGCCGCATTTGATTCTGTATGCGCATGCATCGTGAAAAGGGTTAGCTGTGCATTAGATGGGTGTATATCTATAAGTCTTCAGGCAATAACGATGGCTACATATCCGCGAGCAGAATTGCTGCGCTCCCCAGTTGCCGTCGCACGTCGTGATAGTCGACATCATGTGCTGCAGAAAAAGAGCCCGTCCCGTCAGAAGAGGAGCAAAGTTATAAGCAAGCGATACTTACTGTCCTCCACCTCTCCCCAGCGCTCGATCTGGCTCATGACCTCCACCTGCGCCGCCAACGCCGCCTGCTCGGCCGTGAGCTGCCTGCGCACCAACGCAAGCGCAATCAGGAACGACTTGGTCGTGTAGGTCGCGCGCTCCATCGCTGCGAGCTGCCACCGGTCGAAGCCCTTGAGCACTTCTTCGAGTTTGCGCTTGGTCTCCTCCGGCTGCGAAGAGAAGAGGACGGAGTCCGAGGTCTGGATCTCAACGCCGAATGTGGAGCGTGCCCAGCCCAGAAGAGGATCCCAGTGCTCGCCTTGCAAGCGGATGAGGGGTGGCGGGTCCTCCGGGTCGGCGTAGAAACTACAAGGGTCCCGTCAGAGAACCGTGAGGCTGAATGCGGGGTAGATACAGACCAGACGGTATCGGTGTCGAGATACTTCAGAAGGTCCCTCCGGATTTCCGACCGCATGGGTTCGTCTCCCGTCGCGTCAATCGCCCTCGCAGCGATGGAAGTCTTCGTGAACACGCGTCAGCAACAGAGATGACGGAAAGGGGCACGAACGCACCATGGGCAAAGCATGCGCCTTCAACACGACTTGCTGATCCTCCCACTCCTTCGCAATCAGCGTCGCCGCGAGAATTTTCCTTTTCGGCAGGAGAAGCTGGTGACCGGACGGTGTCTTAAGAGGGCGTTTGTCGAGCGTGATCGCAAGCTCGGTGCCTTCATTACGAGGCTCGACGGAGACGGTTTTCCAGAACCGCTTCAGTGTCGCTTCCGCACCTGAACCAAAAGAAATCCGAATGAATGTCCGTATGAATAAATACCGTGAATACGTACGGTTCGTATCAGTTGCAGGCGCGCCCTCGGGCGTGGCCTCCGTGGCCAACGCGTACCGTCTAAAGCCGCCAGTGAACCTGAAGGGCCGCTCCAAGGCGGCGCGACGGCATGTCGCAGGCGACGCGAGTCGTATAGCACGGGCTAGACGTGCTGCGTTCATTTTGGGTCGTCGGAAGTGTGAGCGCGACGTCGACGTCACCGACCTGAGGGCGCGAGAAAATGGCGGGACGCAGGTCACGAGGGTCACGCGTCGGGCGCGTCGCGTAATGCGCGCGCCTCTCTGTCCCACCACCACACCACACCACACCCGCCACGATGTCCAGACCGAAGCCTCGCAAGGTGATCGTGCCAATGCAGCAGGCTAGGATATCCTCGTTCTTCCAAAGCTCGCCGAAAGCCAAGAAGCGACCCGCGCCTTCGTCCGAGCCTGAGGTCATCGACCTGTCGGATTCCGAAGACGAAGGCAGAGCGCCGCCGACGAAGAAGCAGCGCGCAGAGGCGAACTTGTTCCTTCCTGGTACCCCATCTCCTCCGCCAGAGCCTGCGCCGGCGAAGGGCAAGCAGAAGAGTTCTGGTGCGGCGGAGCAATGGCGCTACAACCCGCAGAGCCCTGGACCGTCGCCGAAGCGCAGCGACGAGGACGCGGCGTTCAAGCGGAGGCGTAAGGATGAGTTCAAGAAGAAGCTTCTGCAGGAAAACAGTCGGTTCGTTAATATGCGCAAAACGGAGGTGGTGGACGATTCCGGGGTAGTGGACATGGATAGGGATGAACAGGAGGAAAGGAGCGATTCTGGGGACGACGCGGAGGGCGACAAGTTCGAAGAACTGCAGGACTTGTTCAGTCACAAGTCTAGTGCCAAAGGCAAAGGCAAGACGAAACCGGCAAAAGCAGGGAAGCGGAACAAGAAGCCAGAGGAGATAGGCCCATCTGGGAAGACGTACACGGCTTTGGAGCAACAGGTGTGTACTGGGATATCTGCGTGCTATGCAAAGAACGGAAACTCATCACCCTTGCTGTGTTCAATGTAGGTTCGGATATTGAAGGCAAAATATCCCGGCGTGCTGCTCATAATCGAGGTTGGGTACAAGTGTCGATTCTTTGGAGACGATGCAAAGGTGCGCAGGAAGCTAATCTATCAAACTTTGTCTACCTTGGCTGACAGAATTCCACAGGTTGCGGCGAAAGAGCTCGGCATAGTTTGCTTCATGGACCGAAATTTCCCAACAGCAAGTATACCCACGCACCGGCGAGACATACATCTGAAGAAGTGAGTTCCGTCCCTCGCATTGCAGCATGTCTCCTGACAAATCCCTCCACGTAGGTTATTATCGAGAGGCCATAAGGTCGGTATAATTGAGCAGACCGAGACCGCTGCTCTCAAAAAAGTTGGCGACAACCGCAACGCACCCTTTGAACGAAATCTAACCCATCTATATACCGCCGTTACGTACGTTGAATTCCCTTCTAATATGTGGCGGATTGTTGTAATGCTTCCTCCAGATATGTTGATAGTCTAGATTCGGCCGATGACCTCGACCGGTCACCTGCACCATTGCTCATGTGTATCGTGGAGAACTTGCTCGGTGGGATGGGTGTGGACGAGAAAGTAGCCATTGGAATGGTCATCCTTTGTCCAAGCACAGGAGACGTAGTTTGGGATCAGTTCGAAGGTAGGGGGGTCTTTTTTCTAATGACTTGCAAGGTGTTAATTTCTCGATACGAGATGGACACATGCGTACCGAACTCGAAGTACGTCCACGATGCTCGGTGTCATGATTTCTTTCTAACGGACGCGTATCGCAGACGAGAATGATTCATACCAAACCAGCGGAGCTTCTACTTCCGGAGAAGAAGCTCAGCAAACCCACAGAACGGATGCTTGCGCACTTTGCCTCGTGAGTCTCCCTAAAATTTCCTGTGTATATGAGGTCATATTTTTCAACGTGGCTCCTCTTGGCTTCGCAGGAGCGCGAGTTTTGAACATGGGATCCGAATGGAACGATATAAAAAGCAAATGTCGTATTCCGACGCCTTTGACTTTGTGTCGGATTTCTACACGCAGAAAACAAAGAACGCCAGGGCATCTGAGAACTTTACCTCTGGTATATTCTTGACTTTTTATGCTTGGATAATATTCTAACGCCCGTTGTTTGAAGGAAAGCTCATGGCAGCTGTTACCGACCTCCCACAACAGGTTGTCATTGCTCTCGCACAATGCATTCAGCACCTGTCGGCATTTAACATTGCGGATGCGTTGCTCGTTACGCAGTTCTTTAGCAAATTCACGACTAGAGCCCATATGATCCTCAATGGGAACACTTTGACGAATCTGTCCGTCTCATTTCACTAAATTTTATACCTTATTATCGTGCTCACCCTGCGAACGACAGGGAGATATACGAGAACGAAACCGACTTTTCGACCAGAGGTTCTCTTATGTGGATACTCGACCGCACAAGCACGAAGTTTGGCTTTAGACTACTTAGGAATTGGGTAGGCAAGCCACTAGTGGACATGAAGTGAGCGTTTACTCTCCTGGATCCCTTTTGTGAGATGTTCATTTCGTTATTGAAGGCTTCTCCAGGAGCGAATCAATGCGGTCGAGGAGATATTCACAAGCCCGTCGATGAAGCTGGTACAACTCAGATCACTTCTCAAAGGCCTGCCGGACCTTGCGAAGGGACTCTGTCGAATCCAGTACGGCAAGGTATTACTTCTTTTTCTCGAGACTGTCTTAGGAAAAGTTGATTTCGATATGTTTCAGTGCACAGCTAAGGAGCTCTCAATCCTCCTTCTCGCCTTCAACAAAGCTGCTACCACTTTTTCCGCCGTCCAATCACCCCCTGACGTTGGCTTCAAATCTCCACTTCTTAACGAGATTATATTTGCTCTGCCTCTACTGCGCCAGCCCGTGCAGGAGCTGATAGGTGCGATCTCCTTGAAGAACGCGGCGGAAGGGATTCTGGAGCGCTTGTGGACCGACCCGGAGAAGTATCCCGAAGTCAGTAATGCCGACATGGTGCGTATGACATGGCAGAGTGATTGGCTTGGTCAATTCAGCTTAAACCGCCTCGATAGGGTATCCAAGCGGTCGAGATTGACTTGGACGATGAACTGAAGTCTAGTATGTCCTTTTGCATCGATTTCAAGAGAACGCATGCCTGACGCCAATCAGTCCGGAGGGCCTTGCGAAAGCCATCTCTCCAGTACAGTGTCGTAGCCGGAGAAGAGGTGAGAATGCGCCGTCAGCCCGTGATTTACAGGACTCAATCCACCTAATAGTTTCTTCTCGAAATCCCTCGGACAGAGGACAAGATCGTGCCACCGGAATGGCAAGTCATCTCTAGGTGCGTAAATGCTCTGCATCACGCTCTCGCAACCATTGACTATCTGCGATTACAGCACGAAGAAGGTCCGCCGCTATCGTTCGCCTGCCATCCGCGCCAAAGTCGAAGAACGCGCGCGCTTCAAAGAGCAGCTGGATGCTGCAGCCCGTGCAGCCTTCCTGTCCTTCCTCGACGAGATCACGCAGAATCATTACGCTCTGCTCCGTGACGCAGTAAACAAGCTCGCCATCGCCGATTGTTTGTGTAGCCTCGCGCATGTCGCGACAAATCAAGGATATGTCAAGCCTACGTTCGCACCCCCAGACGCGGAGGATGAGCTTCATATTGTCGAGGGCCGCCATCCGATGGTGGAGGCCCTTATGTCTGCTCCGTTCGTAGCGAACGATGTGTGTATGGGGGCAGGGTCGCCACGGAGCAAGATTATCACAGGTCCAAATATGGGTGGAAAAAGCTCAGCAGTGCGAATGGTTGCGCTCATTGCAATTATGGCGCAAGTAGGGTCGTACGTCCCTGCGAAGGAAGTCAGACTGAGTCTATTGGATGGTGTGCTGACGAGGATGGGAGGTGCGTAGCCTTCGTGAACAGATTCCGGAGTACTGACATACCGCGTGGTCAGCGTCTGATGAACTTGCAAGAGGAAGATCGACGTTCATGGTTGAGATGTCGGAAACGAGCGATATTTTGCTCAGCTCGACATCCAAGAGCCTTGTCATCCTCGACGAGCTTGGACGAGGCACGTCGACTTTTGATGGGGTCAGTCATATCTCAAAACTTCTTACACTTGTCATGCACTGACTGCCATGTAGATGGCGATCGCTCAAGCCGTGCTGCAACACCTCGTTGAGGATAAAAAATGCAAGACGCTGTTTATCACCCATTATCCCCTCGTCGCTATCGATCTAGAACGTCGGTTTCCTCATGACTTGCAGAATCTCCACATGGGCTTCAGGGAGGATACGAGAATTACCGGCGTCAGGGAAATTACATTCTTGTACCGGCTCACCCCTGGTCTTGCTACGGGATCGTTCGGAGTCGAGTGTGCAAGGCTCGCAGGCTTGCCCGAAGAAATCCTGACAGCGGCTGGTCTTCAGGCAGAGAAGTTACGCGTACTCGTCGAGGAGCGGAATAAGCGCAACAAGTAAGCGTTGCCTTTTTCGGGCTTGTAAAACAGTGCAGAATATTGACGGACTTAATCACGAAGGATACGGAAAGCTTGTCGTTTGCTCGCCGATTGCTTGAAGAACCCCCCTCAGCACCGCGAGTCCTCACCGCAGCTGCAAGAGCTTCGTGCCTTAAAGGAATCCCTAGATAAACCCACAGATATCTAACATCATCCTAGATCCTAGATCTATTTTGTCGACTTAGTCCGTTTGGCTTTCTTTTCAACTGCAGCCTCTCCGCCATCCTCTACTTTCCTCTTTCCCGTTTTCACGCCATCGTCGCTACCTTTACTCGCCTTCTTGCCTTTCTTGGATGTATCCTCCGTTTGCGTCAACTGTATCACCTGTTTGCATAGACCCAACAGCGCTGTCGAGGATTGGAATCGCTCGTTAGAGCTGAGCTTATTTTGTAACTCCGTCCAGGCCGCAGGCTTCCATATTTTCGCAAGATCTTCAGGCTTGGATACATATCGCTTGGTTTGACGGGCTGCGAGTGGCGCGAGCTTGAGCACCTCCTTAAGATGGGCAGCGGTGGCCGTGTTCTCCTCGCATGCTTTGGATACGGTGTCACATAGAGTCTTACGGACAAGTGGCATAAAGGCCAGGATCTCGTCGTTTTTGTCGCCCTAACACGTATTTATTAGCACCTTGCAAGCATTGTTATCGTTTCAGAACTCACAATATTCGGTAGCTGGTTGATCAGCGTTTGGATGAGACCAAACACCTGCGTTTGACGGTAGGAATTGACAGCCTTCGAGGTCAGCTCCAGCAGATCGTTGCGTAGGCCCCATGCCGCGCCCGGATATCGCTTGATGAGTTCTTCGAAGAACTTGGTGTTGAGATCTGACGCCTTGCGTGTGACGAAGTCCGTAAGAGACTCGCGGTAGACTTCGACGACGGACTCCGGCGCCTCTGCGAGGAACAGCACCCGCGTGAGATACAGACTGCATAGGCTGATGATCGCCAGCGCGTCGGCCGAGTGTACCTTGCGCGCCCGCGTGTGCAGGTCTTTCAGGAACTGGGTGGCGTTTTCCTTGCTAACTGTGGAGGGTACATCCTTCGCCTTGCCGATCCGCGCACGCAGCAGACCGGCCGTTTTGGTGGAAAGCTGCTGCTCGTCGGAGCCAGAGCCCAGCACGAGGTCGACGAGGGGCACAATGAGACGAATGATCAGTGGATTGGTGGGTTGCTTCCTCATGAATATATCCACGAGGTCAAGTATGCGGTTCTTAAAGTGCGTGGCTTCGCGCTGTGCATTTTCGTCTGTGGCAGTGGCTGTCAGTATAGCGTTCAATGTGGATAATGGGATGAAAAGGCTGACCTTTGCCCTTGCCCTTGGCACGCTCCTTGAAGATCTGCGCGAGCTGGTCGTCGATGGCCATCATCTGGTCATCATCCATCTCTTCCTCGGATTCGGACTCATCATCGGAAAGGCCGGTCGCAGGTTCGATCCCGTTGGCTCGCAGTGCCTCCATAATCTTTATGCGGAGCTCCGGGTCCTCCTCCTCGTCCCCAGTCTCGTCAACCTCTTCTTCATCTGAAGATTCGTCCTCGCCCTCGTCGCTGTCCGCTTTTTCCTCTTCGTCGTCTTCAGCTTGCTCATCAATCTCCATTTCCTCATCTTCATCCTCGCCTGAAACGAGCTCTTTTGGATCCCGTCTCTCCAATTGCTGGAAAATACACATCAGTACGACACCCGTCAACCGGTGCCTGTCCACGTACCGAAAGGATCAGATCGACTGTGCTCTCCTTCACCGCTCCACTCAGTAGTCCGAAGCTTTGGTTCCCGACAGCACGCATGTAGGCCGTGGCCTTCTCCAAGAACCCAATGATCGTGTCGACAAGCACATCGATCGGCTCGGCTTCGGCTTCGGCCTCGGCCTCCTCCCCGCCCGTTGACTTGCGGGACTTCTTGGACTTGTTGGCCGAGGCAGGGAAGAGGCGCGATGCACCATCTATACACGCCTGCGGAGGTGTCAGCAATTCTGTCCGAGTTGACGTCGGGAAGTAGTTACCTCGAGCGTCTCCGTCGCATTTTCGTCGGCTTCGTCGGCGGTATACTGTTGCAAGAGCGCCGAAAGCAAAATTAGCTCGGCACCCTCTGCCGCCTCCCGCTGCTCGCCTGTAACCTGCCAACCGCACCCATCAGCAACCCGCCCCCACAGAAAACAACACCACCAACCTTCCTAAGCCGCACGACGACCTCCTGCGCCTTCGTACCGAGCGCGAGCTCCTCGTCCTCCACCGCAACCAGCAGCTCAACGTGCTTGGCGTCCGCCTGCAGCTGTTCGACCGTGCCGAGCACCTTCGCGACCCAGAACTCGCCGTCGGCCGCGACGCCTACGAGCTTCTGCGCCTTGTCGTCCGCGCCGGTCTTCACGACCGTAGACTGCGTGGTAAGCTCCGCGAGGCAGCTCAGCAGGCGCGCGCGGCACTGGGCGCGCAGGGCGTCGGAGAAGGGCGGCGTCGGGACGGAGTGCAGCTGTAGCATCAATGGAAGGGGAGTTGTGAGGATATGAATAAAGGATGGAAGGGACATGCATACTGCTGTGAAGGGGCTTTTTTCTGACTTCTTCCTGATCATGAAGAGACCGTGAACAGTCAGCCAGTCAAGGATGAGGCGTATCCATTCGTCGGCTTTGGGGATCGTGCCGTTTTTGATGAGACCTGCGAATTGGTCGATGATCCACGACCGGCGTGCGTTGATGACCTGCACGTCGTCCCTATCATTGGCCAATCAGCTTGACTAGCGTAGATAATTGGGCTGGAAGACGTACTTGTCTGCATCGCCTGAGCTAAGCTGTTTGAGCAGATGGTCAATATAGGTCTTGATGCCATCCACATCCATCGTGCTCAAAATGGACTCGACAGTCTTTGTCTTCGTGAGTTTGTCGAACTGCTGATTCCCATGCGCGCCGGTCAATTGGACGATGAACGGAAGGCCGATAGTTGGGTCCTTTTGTACAGCTGCTTGTATACTCGTGGCCTTGAAATCAATGTCTAGTCAACCATCATGAACGGGCAAAAAGAGATCACGCACAATCTGCTTCGCGAAGGTATGCAGGTAGCGGTCGTGCTGCGAGAGGTGATTGATCCACGTCCGCATGAAGTTTTTCGTAAAAAGCATCGGCAGCTCTGCTGCTTTTACACGGGGAAGTGCACGACGGAAGATCTCGAAGCCCCAGTACTTTCGCTCGTTGGAAGCCGACGAGGCAAAGAGTGATTCTTCAATGTAAAAGAATTAAGCTTCCACACTGTCGCTGTTGTGAAGAATACACACCGTCCACCACTATCCGGAAGAATTCCTGGAAGGAACCCTTTGGCGCCTTTTTGCTTTCTGGAGATGGTAGCAGCTCGTCGAGAAGCAAGTCCCAAACGTAGTGCACCTGAGGCTTCCAAGACCGCCCACCTCCCTTCACCTCCTGCTCCTCGTCAACCGCCGCTTCCTGTACCCCAGTCCGTTAGCTTATCACAAGGCAAAGACCAACTCGCCACCGACCTTAAGCACCTTCGCCAATGCCGCCGAATTCCCGACATGCAGCACTTCGCCATGCTTGAACGTTGGTGCAAGCAGCTTCTTCCATCCGAGCTCTGGCCACAACCGCGCCATCGTCACTGCAAGCGCGACCTTCTCGGGCCCCCACACCTTATTCTCCACAAACACCGCCTGCACGATTCCCTCCCTCGCCTCGTCCTTCCACGCGACATCGCTCGCATGCAGCGCAGACGCCGCAAGCCCGAGCGCCCAGAACGCACTCTCGCGCAGGAACGACTTTTTCTCGCCGAGCGCGAGCAGGTGCGCGCCGACGTCCGCGAACGCCTCCGCGCTGCTCGCCTCCGCAGACGCGGACGGCAGCGGGCGCGTGCGCACGAGCAGCCCCGACTGCGCGAGCGCGGTGAGGCCGAAGAGGCGCGCGAAGAGCGCGTCGCGCTCCTCCTGCCCGGACATCGAGCCGGTCGTCTTGGAGGCGTCGAGGACGAGCGCGAGGATCTGCGCGCAGGTGACGGTGTCGATGCGCGAGAGGAGCTGTGGCGGGGCGTGAGGTGTGTAGTGTGGTTATATGGGGAAGTGGGCGTACCTCTGTCAGTGCGACGGTGAAGCCGAGTCTGCTGCTCTCTCGCGGGCTCGCGAGACCCCGCACCAGGCGGCGGATGGAGTAGGAGACATCGCTCGCATTCAGCAGCTCCAGATTATCCTTCGTTGTTGTCCCTGCGTCTCCTTCCTCGTCTTCTTCCTCGTCCTCTTCGTCTTCTTCGTCTTCATCCTCTTCACTAGTCTCAGGTGCCTTAGGCACAAACGACGTCTGGATCGTCTCGAGCGTAGAGATGAGCTTGACGGAGGCGTTGATGCGGTCCTTCCTATTTGACGACGAGAGGTCCCAGAAAAGCGGGAGAGTGGTGGACATCGTGCGTCCGTGCAGCCTGGTCTGCACTTGCAGCTGCAGGTCGTTTGGATTGATTCGATCCAAGAACCCGGCGCCACGCAAATTTGCGAATCTCGATGCGATCAGGATTAAACGTGACTTCATTCTGCGTGATGTCACGCGATGTCAGGATGAGCGCGACGCGTTGAGCTCGCGTCCCCGGCAGACAGTCGCTTGTTTGACGACTTGTCGTCTGCGTAAAATCTGAAATGGATACTAGGACGATCAGGAGAAATGCCGAAGGAATACCTTCAAGATTCATGGAGATATGGGGTATGTGTCGGGAAGAAACGATTCGCTCGATGAGATAGACTGGCGAGCATAAGTCGTAAACTAGAATGAATATTATACTTCCAATATGCTACATTATACACATCGACAATAAGTATTCCAAGCAAATAACAATCTAAAAGCAAAGTCCAGGAATCACACATCATATTGATCCTCCCACCCACCGCCACCAGGCGACGCAGGCCGCCACTCGCCCATCTCCTCCACGATCTCGCCGCCCATCCCTACGCACGCCTTCAACAATCCTCCAAACTCCCCATTCTCACCCTCATCTTTCTCGCCTTCATCCTTCTCATCCTCGCGCACAAGCTCCGCCAACTCTGCGAGCCCCTCTCTCTCCACGTCCCGCCCGCTGACGACCTCCTCGCCCCACATCTCGCCAAACACCTTCTCCCGCGCCCGCAGCTCGGAGCCCTCACCCAGCACGAGCCCTTCCATCTCGCCCTCCGCAAACAGCTCCTCATCCGGCACGCGCGCCTCCCCGCCGCGCGCCGCACACAGCAGCTGCAGGCGCGTCGGTGCACGCCCCAGCGCCGCATCCGGCGCAAGCAGGTGCGCCGTATGTTCTGCCTCCGCGCCGCCACTGAGCGGGTCGAGCAGGAAGGACGTCGCGCGCCCGTGCGCCGTGCGCGGGCGCTTGCGCGCTGGGATCGCCTCTGCGGACTTGCGCTTCGTCGTGCCAGGGACGACCATCTCCGGCACCTCATCCTGTCCGCCCTCGCCCTCGGACCCGTCCGTCTCGAGCCGGACCTCGATGCGCCCGCCCTCCTCCACGCGCCGCCGCCACAGCTCCGCGCGGAACTGCACGACGTCCACGACGGCGCGCGCGACGAGCGTCCGGCGCGCAACCTTCGCCCGGCCTGCCTTCTTCTGCGCCCGCGTGCGCGGCTCCGGCTCCCGCCCGAGCCACGGCACGCCCGGCGCAGCCTCGAGCACGGCCTCGCCGAGCGCGTGCACGCGCTCCATGATGCTGCCCTTGCCCATGCCCGTGCGCGCGCCGAGATGCGCCGCGAGCACGCCGAGGTGCGGTGCGCCGCGCGGCGGGCGTGCGTGGCCCTCGAGCGCGAGGACGAGCAACGCCGGGGCAGGTGCGTCGGGGTCAAGGGCGAGCAAGCCCTCGGCCGTGCGCAGGACGCTTGGGACGTGGGCGGGCGCGAGCAGAGGGCGGAGGAAAGTCTGCAGGTCGTGCGGGAGCGGGGATGGTGGCGCAAGAAGGGAAGTGAGGTGCGCGATGAGACTCGGGAGGGCGGCGGTGGGTGTGGATTTGGGAAGGGTGAGACCGAGGAGGGGCAGCAGGCGGCTGAGGGTGCGGGTTAGAGCCAGAGGCGGCTCGGAAAGGAGGTACTGTGGGGTAAGGTGGGGTTAGAACTGATCGACGGGGCAGATGCAGAGAAGATGGGGAAATGTAGAGATCTCATGTTCCGGCGAGCCGATCACCATGCTCCGTCGTGAGGCTCGTGTCTCCGCTCATAGAGCCTCCCCAAAAAAGTTGGCCTTCCCCAACGGATATAGCTTTTCAAGGACAAGAAAACATGCAGAAAAAAGCTATGTGTCCGTCATGCCATTGTGTGAGAACCTTGAAGCAAGTCGCCGGTTATCTGCATACGGCCTTTGTGAGGCAATCCATCCCGTGGCAAATATCTGGACCAGCAGGGCGGGACTCCCACATAAAAACCCATCGAAGACTCACGAGAGCCATCCTTCGATGAGAGTAGCCGGAATTCGTGCAGAGACAACCGAGAATGAGGCTGGTAAGTCTGCGCAAAGGTACCCACGGCACCCGGTCATTATACGGGCCCCGCACTTCGACATGCAGCCTTGACCGGAACAGGACACAAGCAGCGAAGTGGGAGTGCCCTGTACGCAACGAAGAACCGCCCGAGCTGGGAAAGGGGCGACGTCATGTGGGGAAATAGACTCACGGCGATGTCGTGAAGCGCGTCGGCCTTGCCGGCTTCGCGGAGCGCGAAGGCAAGCGCGGCGCCGGCGGCGAGCTTGGCGGCGCGACCCCAGCGGAGCGCGGCGCGGTCCATGGCAAGATCGAACAGCACCTGCGCGCGGGGAGCAAGGCCCGGGTAGGCGAGGCGGTTGGCGAGCGAGCGTATGGACTCGTGCATGGTGAGCTGGGTAGGTGTGCGGGTGAATACAACGCAGGCGGGACGGGAATGAGGCGACGCACCTTGTTGCGCTCATTGCGGGCTTCCTTTCCCTGGCCAGCCAGGTCCCAGCCGGCAGAGCTCCGAAGGCTCTTGAGAGTGGAGGGGCGGACATAGGCGAGGGGGAAGTCGCGCTCGCGGACATAAGCTTCGTTAGTGAAGTCGGCGTGGGTGGTGAGTACACTCTGGGAGGGGTCCTCGAGGATGCCACAGGCGGTGCAGACGGCAGAGCCGACGTCGGGAGACCATTCTGTGGGCTGGCCGCACTGCTGACAGCGTCCGGCCATGGACGACTGACGCAGGCAGGATGTGGCTGGAGGCCGGGAAGCAAGCGGGCGGCGCGGGACATCGGACACTGCGTCGGACGGACTGCCGGCGGCTGGGCGGGTCTGGGCTGCCCCACACCTCCGTAGTAGTGCGCAGACATGCATCCGCCAAATGAATTGCGGATGGGAGCACTTATCCCTCAAGCTCCCGGAGGTCCCAAGGGACCTTCATTGTCCTCCAGACATCGTGCGTTCCTCGACGCCTTGCCCTCCGATATCTGATGTTCTAGCTGACGTTCTAGCAGTCGTATCGAGGCAGCACGCTCAAGGCCAGACTAGACATACTCCCCCTGGCTAGGCCCTCATAGCGCCTCTCCCTCACCTACACTTATATTTGGAACCCAGTTCTCTCGCCCAGCGCCTTAATCGCCTATAAATTGTCCACTCCACCCCCGTTTCTCCACAGATAACCATGGCTCCGCCTCCATCCCCCATCGAAGAACACCATGGGTTTCAATCCCAGTCGTCCCAGGCCGTTCGCCGCAGATTGTCCACCGTGGACATGAAGCGGCCCACGGTCATCAATTATGTCAGCTTACAGGTGCGTCTCAATGTTGCTTGGTCGCTATCCTATCTCAAACTGGAGAGTAGCCTATGTGGGTTGGCATTGGAGGGACCGTGATGAACAACAATCGATCCTATGAGGTCGCCGTCTCCGTGCATGACTCCGTCTACAACACGGACTTCTCGTCCGTCCTCCTCCCCTACCAGCCCGACAACCCCGACAAGCAGAGCGAGGACATCGAGGCGCACATCATTCAGACCATCCGCAATTTCTCGCAGGAACACGCCTGCAAGTTCCTCGGCGCGGGCGTGACGCTTGCTCTGCTGCGCGAGGTTCCACTTCCACGTCTCCACGCGCGCTACTGCTGATGCATCCACCAGGCCCCGAACCTCTGCACGCGGCTCTGGCTCGAGCTGGACTTGATCCCGATCGTCTTCCACATTAAGCCGTACCACACTGACTCGCTCACCCGTCCGAACATCAAGCACCGCATCTCGTCCACGACGGGCTCCTACGTGCCCTCGGGCGGGAGACCCCGACGGTGTACGTCGACCCGACGATCTTCAAGTGGCGTGAAACAAGAACTTCCTCTCCGCGGGTGGTCTCGTGCCAAGCTGCGCGATCCCGCGCACACTCGACGAGCAGGCGGACTCGGCGGCACGCAAATGTATCATGTACTTTGGGCCGAACAACATGCCACGGTTGAGCATCGGACCGCGCAACCAGGTCGCGGTGGACTCGGGCGGAAAGATCCACCTAGTCGACGACCTCGAGATGTACCGCAAGACTGTGTCGCAGCAGACGTGGGATGCGGTGACGCAGCTCGCGGACGAGCTCCGGGAGCGCAAGGTCAAGATCGGCTTCTTCTCGTCGACCCCGCAGGGTGGTGAGTGCTTTTATTTTTCCCCACATCCGTGCGCTGACGGAGAGTGATCGTCTGTAGGTGGAGTTGCCCTGGTGAGTGTCCCGCCTGGGAAGAGGGTCCTTGATTGACATGATGGTTCAGATGCGGCACGCACTTGTCAGATTTCTGACGGCTTTGGATGTCGACGTCGCGTGGTAAGCTTTCTTCTGTATCGTTCAGATACGTTCATTCGCACCTCGGGACCTTACACTCCTTCGGATACGTTTTTCTTTCTCTTTCCTTCCTACCCACAACTCCATTCTCGTTGCTCCATTTCCGCATCATTTATCCCTTCCCTTCATTTCCGCGTGTTCCGCCCCCGACTGACACACCGCATGACATTCCAGGTATGTCCCCAACCCGTCGCCATCCGTTTTTCGCACCACGAAGAACAACCACAATATCCTTCAAGGCGTCGCACCTCCAACGCTCCGCCTCATCGATGAAGCAAAGGAGAATTTCGACTCATGGATAACCAAGAACGGCCTCCGTTGGACCGCCCGAGGGCGGGCCCCTGGCTCCCGGTGGCGTCGATATGGCTTTCGTTGGTGCGTGGCTACTCTCACTTGCCATGATCACATTAGCGTGCTGATATCATGTGGGTAGATGATCCACAGATGCCAGGGCTCATCCCACTCATCCGCAAGGTTCGCCCGGAGATACCTATCGTATACCGCTCGCACATCGAGATCCGGAGCGACCTCGTGCACAAGCCTGGTTCGCCGCAGGAGGAGGTGTGGAAGTACCTCTGGAAGAACATACAACTCGCGGACTTGTTCATTAGTGCGCTTTACATTTCATCCCTCTTTTGTCAGGTCGATTCACGACTTGTTCCGCGCAGGTCATCCGGTTAGCAAGTTCGTGCCAGATGATGTGCCCATCGAGAAGGTCGGCTTGCTGCCCGCTGCAACTGACTGGCTCGATGGCCTCAACAAAGAGCTGGACCAGTGGGACTCGCAATACTACATGGGCGAGTTCCGCACGCTCTGCGCGAGGGAGAAGATGCACGAGCTACAGTGGCCCGGGCGCGACTACCTCATTCAGGTCGCACGCTTCGACCCGTCGAAGGGCATCCCGAACGTGATTGACTCGTACGCGCGGTTCCGCGCACTGCTTGCGAAGGCCGGCAGGATCGAGTCCAGCACCCCGCAGCTGCTTATTTGCGGCCACGGTGCCGTCGACGACCCCGACGCGAGCATCATCTACGATGAGACGATCAAGCTCATTAGCCAGGAGCCGTATGTCACTTACACGAAGGACATCATCGTGATGCGGCTGCCTCCGAGTGACCAGCGTGCGTACTTAAGTACCCTGTGCATATACCCATCGTGAGAAGCGCACGTTGACGGCGTTTGCGCACAGTACTCAACGCGCTGATGCGCAACTCGACGATCGCCATGCAGCTCTCCACGCGCGAGGGCTTCGAAGTGAAGGTCTCCGAGGCGCTGCACGCGGGCAAGCCCGTCGTCGCGTCGCAGACGGGCGGCATCCCGCTGCAGATCCAGGACGGCAAGTCGGGCTTCCTGTGCGAGGCGGGCGACAACGCGAAGGTCGCGCAGCACCTGTTCGACCTGTACACGGACCCGGCGCTCTACGCGCGCATGAGCGCGTTCGCGAAGACCCACGTCAGTGATGAGGTCGGCACGGTCGGGAACGCCGCGGCGTGGCTGTATCTCGCGGCGATGTACTCCCGCGGGCAGAAGGTGCAGCCGCACGGGCAGTGGATCAACGACATGATGCGGAAGGAGACGGGCCATCCGTATGCGGAGGGCGAGACGCGGCTGCCGCGCGGGGGCTTCAATGTGCTAGGCGAGTAGATGCAAAGCTGGTTAGACGTGCCGTTGCGGTGATGAGTATCTGTACTGATAATAGCACGCTGCTATGTCGTTCTGATAATTGTTGTTGTGGGTAGAATATATTGTGTCACCATGACGGTGCTGTAGATCCGGAAGATTGTACTAGTAGACTGACTATCGTCGTATTGCATCTAATACTCGTTGATCAGAGGCGTTTATGTACGGTGACTTCAACAGTGTACTTTGAACGATCAAGGAGTTTTGCATTGCATGTTATCTGTTCTTGAGAATATAGGGACCCACAAGGATCAGCAAGGCCGCTGATTTGATCTCGGCCGGGGCGGATCGCGCGGAGCCGGACCTGGGGCGCTTGCTTGAGGCCTTTGTTTCCCGTCCATATAGGCCTGCCACCCCCCTCTTTTCTCCCAACAACCCCCAACATGGAAGTCGACATGCACTCTCCGTCGTTCCGTACCCTCCGTGTCGACAACACTCTCAAGCGTTCCCGCTCGCCAGACACACCGAGCCCCCTCGACCGGCCCTCCGTACGTGTCTTCCTCCAGTAACGCGCAACACCACGTTAATTAGCCTCACCCTCCTCGAACACTGGCCGCGACGACGACAGAAACGCATATCGCTCTGCGTGAGCCACGAGCTGTACGCACATCCACACGCATACGACGCGCCACCCTACCCGTCGGCCTCCCCGTCCAACGGGCCCCCTCACAACAGCGGGCACGGCAACGGCAACGGGCGCGAGGAGGGCTGGGTCGTGCAGACACGCAGCCTCACGCTCGACGTCGCGCCCGGGCCCATGTCCTTCGGCGCCAGCCCGCACGCAGGCCCCAGCAGCGCGCCTCCCCCTCCGACCGACACGGACGAGCACATGGTGCGCCCCTCCCGCGCCCTCATCGCACGCCCCTCGTCTAACTACCCACGCAGAACCTCGACGACGCGCCGCCCGCGCCCCACGTCCCCGCGATCCACATCTCGACTTCGCCGCCGCAGCACCCGAGCGCGCTCCCGCCCTTCGCGCACCCCGCGCACTTCCTCAGCGCGCCGCCGCCGCTGCCCACGCCGCCGCTACCGGGCGCGCTGAGCCCGCCGCGCATCAATATCCAGCCTGCGTCGCCGCACTCGCCGCAGGCCCAGAATGCACAGTGGGCCGCGCCCGTGCCGATGCAGCAGGACGCGGCGCCGGGGCAGCGCCGGCCGCGCGTGATGATGGGCCCAAGAGCGGACTGCGAGAAGTGCAGGCTTGGAGTGAAGGGGCATTGGATGCATTTTGATTAGAGCGGGACGGAGATGGAGGGGCAGTATGGTTATAACCGCTGTAGAGATGAGTTGATTGCTCTTGCTTGGGACGATGCACATATACATCGCATTTGCATTTGTTTTATTCCCAGTATACAGTATATTATGACATGACATACAATGGAGTACTTATTAGGCTGCACAATACGAGATTGGGCACTGGATAGGAACACGTTGGATGACCCGAATAGGGCTGAAGCTACAGAATGCGAGAACGAAGACGTGGAGCTGCCGTGTACTGGTAGAACACTACGAGCAGAGAAAACAAACCACGAGTGTAGACAACCACCATAACGTAGATGGAAAAGACACTGCTACATCGCTGCGAGGACACGGCATTATAGCTGACAAAAAGACCTAGTCCAGAACTACAGTTCCTCGTCTTCATGTCGAGAACTCTTGCCTGGTTATTTTTCAGTTCATACACAGGCATCATCGAAGCAGAAACATACATACATACAAAGGATCCTAACTGTATGTTCTTCCCAAAAGCTGTTGGGATTACCGGTGCTCGTTGTAAATACGTCATGCCCATGGGCCACGTCGGAACAGCAAACACAAACGCCCAAGATTGCGTCCATCCCGAAGGCAAGGCGTCTTTGAGACGTTGGGCAGCGTCGCTTTGAAGGACTATCTTCTCAGAGCCAGAAGCGGTCACTTGGAATATGATAATACGGTGTGAATCCATGAAGACACCGTCCACTGATGCGTTCATCGCCTTAGGTCGCAGAAACACAGGAAAGTCGGATTGATCGGGATTCTGGAGCCAATCTTCCAGGGATCGCACATTCTCCGCCCGGGGAAGCATAAACACGGAGCCGTCTGACAAGGTGCACAACGGTCGACGGCGTCCAAAGCTCTTGTCGTTGAAAAAGGCATACATCCACTCCGCTAGCACGATTTTGGCCACCGCGCGAGTACCCTCAACGGCCGCAAGACTGACGAAAAGTGCAATCTGCTGCTCGCGAGAGAAGAGAGCCACCGCAGCCGCCATGAGCTGTCGGACGCGTTCCCCACGCACGGCGAACCGCAAGATGGCGTATCGCTCCAGACCCGGCGCCTTGCTCCCGCCGTCGCAGACGAAGACGGAGTCCGGGATTTGCTCTGCAGGGCCGAGTAAGAGGTGCACCATGTTGCCGAAGAGGACAGCCTGAATATCCTGCTTCACGCAGGCCTCGTAGTTCCGCTCATCTTCAGGGCGTGTCGTCAATCTACGACATACCCGCAGATCCGGGCCCCATTTGTTGTATACTTCGCGGAGGCGGTCCATGTCCCAGCCGTGCAGCAGACTGATACGGCCATTCTGAGAACCATGCCGCGCGCAGAGAGTCGGAGACATACCCGATCGCCTCGACGTCCGCCCAAACCGGGGGCGGCATGATATAACAAAGTGCGTCTCTTTGCTTCGCCCACTCCTTGTAGTTAGAGGTGTGCGGCGCGGTCGCTTGGATGAGGACGCGCGCGGACATCCGGAATAGGTGGGATGGCTGACCGAGGTCCTCGTTCGAGTCGCTCAAGGCCCACACATCCTGTGACAGGCGGCGTGTGCCCGCTTGCTTGCCCTCATGAAAGCCTTCGTGGTCAAACAGATAGAACCAGTCCGCGCTTTGTTCAAAGGCGGTTGGAAGACCCCTGGATAGCCTGTAAACAAGAAGGTAATAGAGGAATAACGTCTTCCCTGTATAGTGGTCAGCGTTCGAGTTTCGAAACATGCATGATATAAATTGTAGTTACCAATCCCAGTATGCCCCAGAAGAACAGCCAGGATCTCATAACATTGAGGTTCTTCTAGTCTTGCCTCGACAGCTTTTCTGAAATTGATGTATTCCGAAAGAATAACCACAGCGGAAGGAACGCGTTTCGAGCCTGTAAGGGAAGCCAAGTCAAAATGCGAGATCTCTCGGCGGGTCTTATCATGGTCCAGCGCCAGCACTGTTCTCGTGAGAGGATCATTCGCGGCTTGCCAAGTGCTATTGTACAGATTTTCGAATGCTGCGTGATCCATGATTGTCGTGGCAAGTGAGACGGTTAGATCCGGTCAAGATCTTGTCAATGGATGACAGCGACGACTGGAGGGTGGGTCGATAAGAAAGCCCGAGCCGTCCCCAACGATATAAGAATCAAAAGTACTGCGAGCTTGGTGAACGTGGCTGGTTGCGGCTGATCTTCCACGAAGTAGTGCAGACGGGATGACATCATGTACTGAGACTCAGAACCACTGCCAGTGCTCACCTGCAGGCACGTGTCGGTTGTAGTCCTTTGTAGTCTCAAGCACAAAATTCGATCTCAGCTTTTCGCTAACCAAGAGATGATGGAAGGGAACGTTAAATATCATATGACATATGCGGTCCAAGCGAGCGTTCGAACATGAGTGTCAAACTTCAAATCAAACGGTCCAGGCAAGGCAAACTCAAAACTCAAACAAAATCAAATCAACCAATCAATCATGTACAGCGGAACAGAACGAGCCAGAGCAAGCGAACGGAAGTATGTAGTGGGTGGATGGGTAGAAGGATGTCTCGCGCGCACGGCGGAGGGAAGTAAGAACAGGTAGCGATGAAATTAAGATGGGCAAAACAGTCCTGACTAAAATGGGAAAAATGCAGGTCGAACCGGAAAGGAGAAACGCCGAGTCAGAGTCAAAGAACAAGTGAACAAATAAATGCACAAAGATCGGAAGGAGAACAGCTAGGGCGCGTGCAGATGCATGCAGACTGGCGCGACAATAGATGGGTGGCATAGATGAGGTGGATGGGAGATGTAGATGAGATGAGTGGGCTGTGCGGGGTATGCTGTGATGTGTTGCGTGTGCAGAGAATACACGGCCGGCAAGCGGACAGCGATACAGATATGGATGTGATGCTGGTTGGGTGGGTGGGTGGTATGCGGATGCTTCTGGTATTCAGCCCAAAGGGAGCTGCTCTTACGATTTCGATTCCGAATTTTCTCCGGTTTTCTATTCTTGTGGGACGAGCGAGGGATCCCCGCGAGGTAGAGCGAGACGACGTCGACGAAAGAGTGAGTATGTAGCGGTGTGCCGAGGCACGGGCGCGCTAGTCGATAGCGCGCAAACGAGAGACGGCTCAGAGGCCAGAGGACATGCAGACGGGACGGGACGTGGACGAGACATGACGAGGCGTGCGACAGCGGACATTGCGGAGTCGGGACGATCATCGAGCGAGCGTGTAAAGCATGTGGATGCGAACACATCGTTTGTGACGGGGCGGTACGGGGAAAGGAAATATCTTCTCAACAGATGGCTTAGATCGAATGCGACGCGCCAAGAGCGACCATATATAGGCGCGAGAATAAGAGGGGAAGCAGAAGGAAAGGGAGCATAGCCGAGAGATTGAGAGCGGGCGAGAGCATATGGGGAGGAGAGGGTCCGTTACGACCAGCTGTTAATAGCCACCAAAGCGAGCTGGATCGTATGTCTCCGCGCGCATGAGTGGGCCCCGTTTGCTAAGGCCGAGTTTCCTGTTCTTAAGAATGTTATTCTTGTTCGGCGGTGGGCACGGGCTGTCACCAATGTCTGTCTCCTCGTCCTCGCTCTGCGTCGCATGGCCGTCCTCAGGCAGCGCGCCGAGGCCACTGGCGCCACGACGTCCGCGAGCCGCATTCGCAGCAGCAAAAAGCTGCGTGGGCCCGCCGACAGTGGGCGCGCTGCTGCGCTTCGGCTGCTGCATCCCAGCGGATCCCAGTCCCATTGCGTCACCGTACGCATACGACTTCGTGCGTCCAAATTTGGTCTTGCGGAACTGGTCAAGATCCTCCTTGCGCGAGGCAGCATGGTGCGGGTCGTCCATGCGCACATAGCCGCTCGGCTGGCAGCGCGCGCCAGACTCCTTGTAGTACTGGCAGTACCCGCCCTCGAGGACGTACACCTCAGGATAGTGAATGCGCGGGTAATTGTGGTTGTTCAGCGCACGGTCCTTCGAGCGGAGGTGCTTAGCGCTGCAAGGCGGTGTCAGATTGCAGCGAGAATCCAAGCAAAAAGAAGCACTTACAAGGTGGGAGCCCTCTTCACGCTGAACTCACAGTGGAAGACGAGGATCTTCTTGGAGGCGCCCTCGCCGCTCATGCTAGGAATAGGCTTGGGCACGCCCCCGCCGAGGAGGAACTCTTCGAGCGCCGCGGTCGTGTTGATGTTCACAGCTCCAGGAATATGGCCGCCATTATACTCGTAGTCAAAGCGGCAATCGATGACTTGGTAGGACGCAATCTGGGAGTTGTACTGACCATCAAGGAGAGCGTCCAGCTGTGGAAAGACGTGGTCAACACTACCCCACGACAGCGAAATGCCGTGCAATACGTACAGTCTGGGGGTTGATCCTCATCAAGCCGTCCTCGCGCACGCGATGGCAGGGCAAGATCTTCCCATGCGCCTCGTTATCACCGAAGCCACCAAGTCCCGTGTTTTGCGCCATCATGCGCGTCCTTGGGCTCTGAATCTGGCTCTCAGCCCTGTCCCGCAGCGACATCGCCGTCGCGCCTGTCAGGGGCCGGAAATCCTCCGTGCCATCGCAGCGGCGAATGGTCTTTACTTGCTGGCGCTTCGCATATGCCTGTGCAGGCGACGAGTTCTCAAACGATGATTCCTCGGAGAACGAGTCGCCGAGCGCGCCGGGCGGCATCATGGCAGAGAAGGCGCGGCGCGCGGGCGGGAGCTGCGCCTTGAGCAGCGGCGGCGCCTGGTTCTCCTGCTCGGCGGCGGGGTGGGCAGAACGCGAAGACCCAGACGGCGGGACCATGGCAGACAAGCCGGGCGACGCGGGCGTTTGTTCTGCGAGGGCTCGCCGAGGCCACCTAGCGTTGGCTTGTTCATGCGCTCGAGCTTGAGGCAGCTGGGCGATTGGAAACCGGGCGAGCTGTCAAGAGCAACGGTACCGGCACGACGGCGACCAGTGACTTGTTCTGGCGAGGTAGAACGGCGCTTCTTCGGGTTAGCGAGAGCCGAGTCGTCGCGCGTGGGGGACATGGTGTCGAAGAAGAGGTTGTTGAAGCCTGTAATGGTGGGCGCGGCGGAAAGAGGCTCGGGTGAGGAGAGCAGCGCGTCATTCACAGGTACGGTGAAGGACATGTCGACGTCCATCGCGTCTGATGAGTCCGCAATGATCTCAGGCTAAAACATAATATGGACGCGGCAAATGCAAGAGAGGAAGTGCAAAGTCAGACCGATCGTCCATATGTAATGTTCAGCCGGAACCCAAATACACTCACCACCATGTACTGGGTCTCCTGCGGCTCACGCTCGATTGGCTGCGGCTCATGCTTGTACTGCATCCATTCCATGGGGAGCGCAGAGCGCTGCGTACGCTTGCCCTGGGAGCTGCCCGACTTGATAGACGCCGGCGCAGGGCTCGGCAACGAGTCGTTGCTGACATCGCGACCGAATAGGCGCGGGTTGCTGGTGGTGAGTGCACGAGCACGCGTCGTAGGCTTCACGCTGAGGGTAGAGGATGGACGAGAGGTGCGTGGCACGGCAGGCGAGATGTCCATGGGAACGTCCTCTTTATCGCTCTCCAAGGCGATGGAGATGGCTTCGCGAGGAGGAGAATTGAGAGACATCGTGGAGGCGAAAGAAAGCTCCAGATCTGAAGAGAGGAAGTCGTCAACGTCGTCTCTCAGGCCTGAGACGCGCTGACTAGGCTTGCGCGAGGATGCGGCCGGGGGACGGAGGAAGCGAGAAGATATGTTTTCTGAAGGGGCTGCGAAGAAGGCTTGCATGTCGTCTGAATCTGGGCCAGAAGATGTGTATCTCTTCTGTCTCTTACTTGCGGGTTTATACTCTTGAAGGTCTGCGTGACGTTCGTGGATAGAAGGCATCGTGGCGGAGAGCAAGGGTGTTTGGTGGCAGGGATGAACGAGATACGTGACGAGAAAGGCGTTGAAAGGTTGGAGTTTCGGAGCACGGTTCAGTACAGAGGTGGCAGGAGTGTCGACGATATAACAGGAGGGTTTTGGCGACACAGTTTACACAGAAGTACAGTACGACGGTACACGGAGACATACAACAACACAGTTTGATGTGAGAGGAAGGTAAAGGTGCAGGAAGAGAGGAGTCAACGACCAGCGTTCAGAGAGAGTTGAGACTGGCTTAAAGTACGAACCGAATGTGGACGTGACCTCAATGTAGAATCGTGGCTGGCCGAAGTTGCAATAGTGACAGCCGGCTGCAGACAATGGTCGATCAAATCAGCGAATCTGAATCCACCGGGGAGAAGCCAGCACAAAGAACGATCTGGGGCCTGGCCGCGTGCCAACAATTCATTGTTCGCCTCCTTTGGAGGACCTCGCGCCGGGATGATGTCCGGGGCCCCGAAACCACAACATTTGACCACTCGCACGCCAGTTCATCAGCAACATAAAGCTCACCTTAGCGTAATGAGTGTATTGACGGAGGAGGCGCGCGCCTGGAGGAGGAAAGCGAAACAGAGACGAGGTCAGCGACGAAATCTTGAAGAAAGCAACAGCGGGCGAGTGCGAACGCAAAGGAGCACGAGCACGAAGAGAAGAGGTTCTCACGATATTTGAACAGGGGAACGGGAGGGTCGCACAAACAAACGGTGTAGCAGATTGTGGGTCCAACGATGCTTTCCTTCCTGAGCGTATCAGGTGGTGAGCGCGCTTCTCACGGCAATAGGGCAACAGAGGACATACCGAAAAGGTTCAAAACAGAGAAGATAGATAGAAAATAAATGTACGCGCCGTAGTCGTCGACGATGGTCGTCCTGAGGGATCCTGAGGGATATTTCTCGCCAGCCTCCTTTTCTCTCTGTTTATACCGCGTTTGCACCCTGTTCGTTTTCCGCACGTGACCGTTTACCTTCCTCATCAGGAAGGCCCTCAATCATCATCTCCGGCAGTTCCTGGGCGCACACTCGGCTTTCGGAGCGGTCTCTGCATGCTGTTCGTCGTGGCCATGACGCCCTCGACGTTGTAGTCCCCACTCAACCCCACTCGCTCTCGACTTCTGCGTCATGTATCTCGAGCAACTGACATTTGTGTTTCGCACGCGCCACGACGCGTCAAGACGCGTCGGTGACAGTGTGACTCCCAGTGAGCCAGTGACGACCCAGCCCTTGTGTTTTGAGAACAAGGGAATTACATTCGCATGCTCACTCGTCTCATGCTGATCTCGGTTACAGTCGAAGACAAGGATCTTGGGGTTCTCCATTTGTCTCCTTTGTCCTTTTTTGTCCCAGCATGGCAACGACATAGCACACATCTGCCAACGGACCGAAAAATGAACTTGCATCTATTAGTATTACATGATGCATGATGGCCGACTTGCCCAGTCGAACTCGGATCATCCTCGTTGTTCGTGCGTCTTCATCTCGTTCAGCAATTTGTAGCCTTTACTGACATCAGTGATCGTCCCTTCATTTATGCTAACGGATCCGGAACCACCGCGTACATCGTCCCTTCTTCGTTTTGTTCCCCGATTCGGTGCTCTCCCACTCGCAGGTGCCATGTCTCAGTTGACCAGTTTGGCCTTGAATTCCTCCACAGAATGGCCGTAAAGGTAGTCATGGCGCGGGAAAACGTACTCCAGCTGATCGTGCCGCAGCTCTGGGTAATTGTCCCTGATTACCTTCAGCAACTCCTCATACGCGACCTGACCCGAACAAAACCATGTCAGCAGTCTACTCTATTGTTCCATAGCCGGTCCTGCGTACTTACCTGATACCCTGCTTCATTCAAATGCAGGCCATCGTATAAGAACTGCTCGAGCGAACGCTCGTCCTGGCCGGCAGCCTCCCACAAGCGCGTCCATACATCGGCGACAGGCACAGCTTCCTTCTGCCCGACAGTCAGCACCTCTTGCGCGTATCTCTTCGTCGCCTCGAACTGTCTGTCTAATTCCTGCGGAGGGTCTCGACCTGCCAGGTCGGCGCCTCGCTGGAACGTATTCACAGGCGGCGGCGCTATGAGTATAATCTTCGTTACTGGTGAATAGAACGGGGACGTCGGCGATCTAATCATGTGGATCATCGTGGACAGGTTCTCTGCGAAGCGCTGGAGGGGGATGTGCTGCGGCTGACCGGGAAGGCAGGCATCGTTGGCGCCAAACCAGATGGTGAGGAGACGAACGGGCGCGACATGCTGCTGCTCGTGCTGCTTTGCCACGATCTGCACACGAGAGTCAGAGATCATGGTGCGCAGGCTTGTGCAATGTGCATTGTGCATTTGGCGGGATCGGATGGACGGCGCCGCGCACCTTCTCGAAGACGGGCAGCGCCCACTCGGTATTGTATCCAGAAAACCCACGGTTCAAGACGTCGAACTTGCGAGCATATATGTCTGCCGACAGTGAATAATCATGACATGATCAGTATGCTCTCTGTCTCCGTATCATGGAGATGCATGTATACGTACGAGAGAACCGCGCTCCAATTCCATTAAATTCCCATGCGCCCTGCGTGATTGAGTCGCCAAACAGCATGATGGCATCTAAATACTTCGCAGCCATGACGGAGAGACAGCTACACGATGTCGTCGTGTATTCTGCTTGCGAGGTGTGGGGAGTGTCTGTCCACCACAAGATCGCCCACAGCTTGTTATCTTGGCGACGGCCCGGAGAATGCCGAACCGAGCAAACCTAAAGACGCTGCCTGAGATTCCCACGCTGGACCATCACGACTCCCGCGACCACCACGATGTCGAGCAGAGCAGGCGGCCTCTACGGCGGCATCCAGTTCTCCACTGGCGCTGCTTTCATCTCATCCGTCGCACAAGATACTCCGCCTACTTCCAACACCACCCCGACCACCAGCGAAACAGAACTGAAATCTAACGCTGCCGACCCCGCTGCCCTTCCGGCAGCGGCGGCAGCAGCAGCGCAAGATGTAGGCCCTCAGGGAGGACCGAGCAAGACCACAGCCGGTATCTAGTCTTGTTGCGCACCGCATCTCCTAGACTGCATTACTCAAAACCCTATTCCCATCTCACTCATAACCCTGTCTACGCATCGCACGCATGCGCCGCACGAAGGATGGTCCGCCGCACTCGCATTCGCCCCGGTGAAGAAGAAGACCAAGCCTGCCGCGGTGCGCCCACCACCGCCGGCTGCCTTCTCGCAGGTCGGCGTCGTGAGCGCGCCGCCGCAGTTGTCCGCCACCGCTGTCGTCATGGCGCCTCCGACACTCATCGAGCAACCGAAGCTTGGGAGCGAGGAGCCCGCGCAGGCGCAGAAAAGCGGGTGGGGGAAGAAGGTCAAACCGCCGTCGATGGTGCTCGATGAGGATGTGAACGGTTTCAACAAGGCGGTGGGCAAGAAGCGTGGGGGCGGCAAGAAGAATCGAAAGGTGCGCATCCCTCTTATCAATGCATCTTGAAGATAGGTTTTACTCTGCTATTTCGGTGCTGTAGAACAAGCATGTCCAGCCGTTGGCCGTCTGGGATCCTACCGAACAGTACGACCCGATGCGCCCAAACGACTACAACGAGTATAAGATTTGGAAACGGCGTGAAATCGAGGAGAGACGCCAGAGGGTGGCTGAGCAGCGGCGTACGGATGAGAAGAAGCGCTACAGGCGTAGCAGCAGCTACACTGACTACAGCGACTCTGCTTCCGAAGATGACAGGCCCAGGAAGTCCGGTAATGCGGTTTCCTTGCTTCTCGATTGCTACACGCATTGATATCGACATGATTCTCAGGCCGATATGAGGACCATGATGATCGTTGGAACCGTGAAGACGATGACCGACCCATGGGCGGCATCGGCAGCGCTCCTCGTGGACCGCCACCTGCCACTCACGATGTCGAGATGTCAGGAGACGAAGCATATCAGCGCCGTCTCGCTATATCTGCTGGCTTCCAGGCGCCTGCGGTCCCGGCGCCTGCCCCAACGTTCACTCCAGCGCCTCCGCCCCCAGCTTTTGAAGACGGCAGCGGGCCTTCCGGGTCTGCCACATCACTTCCGCCACACCGGACGGAAACCGGAGATGAGGCGTACATGCGTCGTCTCGCAATGTCAACTGCACCACCTCCTGCCGTTCCGCCTCCTGCGACAGGCGACGAAGCATACCTTCGGCGTGCTGGTCTATCTAGCATGCCTCGCATGGAGCCTTCGCCTCCGATCGCTCCTGAGCCAGTCACATCGTCCGGCTACAATCCATTTTCACCTCCTGCTGTTCCGCCACCGCCACCTCCTGCATTCCCACCCGCAGGTGCTAGCTCAGACTTCGAAGAGCGGGTGAAAAACAGCAGGAATGCGGCCGCGGCGATTGCGGCCAAACTCAAGGCGCTCGCGCCACCTGCTGGTGCAGACAGCGCCACGCCCTCACCCCCCATACCCACTGCACAGGAAGAACCGGGTACTTCTCAGAGGTATGCGCTAATACAATGCTGCCGTAAGCTTGCACTGAAGCACACCTTCAATTGTATTAGGCCAGATCCTGCCGGCTTCGCGGCACGCCTCATGGCGAAGTGGGGACATAAGGAGGGACAAGGCCTCGGCGCGGACGGCTCTGGAATCGTACACGCGCTGACCGTCGAGCAAGTGAAAGCAAAGAAGAGCGGGAAGGGAGAGCCCAAGGGACCCAAGGGGCCGAGCCAGGTCTCCAAGATGGGGAAGATCGTGAATGCGAACGAGGATGCAAAGGCGCGGGAGGACCGGGAGCGGTTCGGGGAGCCAAGCAGGGTGATTGTGCTCACTAACATGGTGGGCCCGGAGGATCTGAACGACGAGGATCTGCGTGAGGAAATCGGTGCGTCTTTTTGGTCGCGCGGTTGTGCTCGTGCTGACGCGCTGGGAATTGCGCAGGCGACGAGTGTGCCAAGAATGGAACGGTCGAGCGCGTCATTGTGCACCCAGTGCATCCGCCGCCTCCGAATCCGGACGATGCTGTGCGCATCTTCGTGCTGTTTGCGGGCCCCGCAGGCGCGTGGAAGACGGTGCGCGAGCTGGATGGGCGGTACTTTGGCGGGAGGTCGGTTAAGGCGAGGTACTTCCCTGAGGCGCGCTTCCGACAGTTCGCCTTCGATGGGCCTCTGCCTTAGTTTGTGAATTGCATCCTGGCGCTGCGCGTTGGAGGTGCAGTGGCGTTATTTTTTGTCTGATTTGCGCTCACGTTGCTCGTACTTCTGTCTACTTTGCTTCCATTTGTGTCGTACTATGATATGCGTCAGACTTGTTATCTATGTGTCTGACGTGTTTTCTTTTGTTACTTATCAGCTTGGATCTCCATCGAGTTACAGTATCTTGAAGCGCTAAAGTCAGGAACCCCCGAGGGAGCGATCTAAGTGCGCGACGCGGTGTCAAGTAGCCGTCTTCAGAGGCGCGGCGTCGTGCCCAGCTTGAACGTGTCTGCTTCCAGGCATCTTTCGCAGCGCTCCCACCGGAATAACGAGCAGACATGCTAAATACGCAAGGCGGCCCCCCTAACTCCTAATGAATCCATCCTATTCAGATCTTTCTCTACACCCATAAAGGATAGCTTTCCGCTGCACTTCCGGCGGTATTGCGGAGCGTCTGTGAGCGTCCGTGTATTTCATGCTCCTTCGACGCGCTGCTGCATCGAGAGCTAGCTAGTCGGTCATGCCCGTCGTTCCACTGCTCTGTCTGGCTGCTCTTGTTGGCTCGGCGGCGCGCGCTGCTGCACAGGAACACCTGCTGTGGTTCCAGCAGCCGGCTACAACGCTCATGTACGTCCGTGTCCAGTCCTTTCTCATGTATCGAGCTCACCGACGCATGCCGTTAGAGAGGCGATCCTACTGGGCAATGGCCGCCTCGGTGCGGCGCATTTTGGCCAGGTCGCGAACGAGCGCTTCGCGCTGAATGAAGACTCGGTGCGTTGTCCGCATGTTCCTTTGTCGGGAAGTGGGCTGATGGCAGACGGTGGCTGGTAGATATGGGCGGGCTCGCCCTATGATCCGGCAAATACGGGCTGCGCGGCATTCCTGGGCCAAGCACGGGAGATCGTGGATGGAGGGTCCTGGCAAGAGGCACAGCAGTTTCTCAATGCACATTGCATGGGCACGCCGGAAAGCCAAGGTACGTCTTCATGTTATCATCCAGCATACATTGTTATTCACATGAATGAACATGCACATTTCTTAGCGGCATATCAAACAGCGGGCTCCCTGCTGCTCAATGTCTCCGTCAGCGCCAACCCGATTACGAACTATAGACGACAACTAGACCTGAACACCGCCGTTATGACGATGACATATACTCAGGTCGGTGATCTTGTACCGCGTCTGCTGCATGTATACCACGTCTTTTCAGGATGGCGTGGATTACGTGCGCGAGGCCTTCGTAAGTTTCCCGGCCCAAGTCATCGTAGTCCACCTCTCCGCTTCCCAACCGGGCCGACACTTCTTCAATGCTTCCCTCGTCTCACCTATGCCCAACACCGCCACCCGCGCAACTGCCAGCAACGTCATCTCCCTCACCGCCGGAAACTCGCCTGGCGCGGGCGGGCTCATCCCCGCAAACATGAACTACGAGTCGCGCATGCAGGTGATCACATCCGGCGGCTCCGTGACGGCTGCGAACGCCAGTGGGCCCATCGAGAGCTTCATCGCGGTCAGCGGCGCGGACGAAGTGACGCTGCTCATCTCCATCGCGTCCTCCTTCGTTGACTACACCGATGGCGCGTCAGGCAATGCCGCCGAACGCAACACGGCCGTGTTCGGCGCGCTGCCATCGACGGATTACACCACGCTCAAGGCGGCGCACGTGCAGTCGTACGACGCGATGTACTCGCGCGTATCGTTCGATCTGTCACCGAGTGGGTCGGGGGACTCTGCGGCGCTGCCGACGGATCAGCGCGTTCCGCAGCAGAATGGGACGCAGGTCGACGCGGGCCTGATTAGCCTGTTTGTGCAGCTAGGCAGGTATCTGCTGATCAGCTCGAGCAGGGGCGGTGCGCAGCCTGCGAACTTGCAGGTACGTGCTAGCCATGTCCTTGTGTCAAATGGGTCTCTGTATCTTGTGCAGGGGATATGGCAGACCGACTTAGACGCGCCTTGGAATAGGTGAGTTACCGAGAGCATACCTTTGGTTAGATACTCATGAGCACCTATAGCAAATTCACGACGAATATCAATCTAGAGATGAATTAGTACGTCTGCCGCACACGCGCAATCCTTTAATGTTACAATCTATTCTAGCTGGGGCGCTGAAGTAATGAATCTGGCCGACACCGTTGAACCGCTGGTCCGGCTCATGGAGGACATCTCCATTACAGGCGCGAGGACTGCCCAAGTAATGTATAATGCGAGTAGCACCGCCTCGGGGACTGGTGGAGGACCGGGCCAAGGAGCCCCTTGGGTTCTTCATCATAAGTAAGGCTGCTTGGAGTTTCAAAAGTTCTGCGGCAGCTCACCTCATAAACAGTACTGATCAATGGAGAGCGACAGCACCAAGTGCGTGCAATCCTTGCCTTAGAGTGCTATATCTACGCGCGGGTTTCATGAATAGTCGACGATGCCTTCTATGGATTCTGGCCGACTGGCGGTGCATGGGAACTCCAGACACTCTGGGAACATTTTCTGTTTGTTGTCATATCGTTCTCTTCAGCTTTCTAGATCTGAATTGGAGGCAGGTTTGATCCAAGTAATCGCACGTTTGCCGCGCGCATATACCCATTATTCCGCGGATCCTCCCAGTTCTTTATGGATACTCTTCAAATACACCCAAATGAGAGCAGGTTCATCACAGTTGCCTTCAGCGTGAGCTTGCTTGAATAATAACCCTCCCCATCACATGTAGCTGGCTCGTAGTCAACCCGTCATTATCCCCTGAGCATGCCTTTCTTCCCGACGTCTCCATCACACTGGGCCCTACGATAGACAATGCCGTGCGTTCTCCCCATGGTACTGATTTTTTGCTCATGTACTGACACAGAGTGCATGCAGCTTGTCTTCGACGTATTTAATCAGACGAGCTTCCTTGCTAGTGTGCTTGAAACCGATTTAGATCTGGCAAAAAACATTACGAGCACACGAGATAAGTTACCACCTTTGCAAATCGGCGACGCTGGACAGCTGCAGGAATGGCTTGAAGGTAGATGATTCGTTTGATTCGGACTACGATTAAAAATGAACATCCTGGATATCTGTTCAGATTGGGATCTACTCGTACGCCGATATATCTGGGTGCTCTTCAGAATGGCAGGTCCCTTACAGATATCACAGGTGCCAGACGTGGAATTTGCACACATTTCACACCTATATACAGTCTATCCAAGTTCGCGAATCGACCCACGAATCAACATGACACTGGCCATTGCTGCGACGCAGTCACTGATATACAGAGGCATAGGCCAACCAGGCTGGTAATTCATTTCACTGCGTCCCGTTTTCATGCGACTGGCTGATGCCCGACGAAGGCCAATAGCATGGCGCGTAGGGGCATGGGCGAGGTTGATGAATGCGAACCAGACCATGGCTGAGATAAAGTGTGACATATCTTAATCTGATTACATTTTCAGAGCTGACGTAGCCCTCCAAAGTGCATTGTTCTCCACAGGCGGCATATCGACTGCTTTATTGTCGAATTTGGGTGGCACCGTAAGCCTTCCTCGGGACTCATCGGAAGGACCTTGCTGAATCTTTTCGTAGTTCCAAATTGACGCGAATCTCGGCGGCATGACCACGATCCTTGAAGCTTTTCTGCAATCCCATAACGGTGAAATACACATCCTGCCTTGCGTTCCATCCCAGTTGCACTCTGGGTCCTTCTCGGGCCTGCGCGCTCGCGGCGGATTTATTGTTGATGTCGCGTGGTCCGGTGGGCAGCTCAGGTCTGCGCGGGTCACGAGCGCGCCCGGTACGGTTGCTTTCATACGGTATGCGGGCGGGGATCAGGCCATGAAGATCACGCTTGATCAGGGTAGCTCGCGGAATTTCACGCTGCAGGAATTGTCGAATATAAATAATAACGGGGGCGGGCCGACGATTGGGGGGATGTGGTCGACGCAGCACCTTCTCGTGCTACATGTACTTCTGTTGCTTACCGTCTCATCACTATAGATACCGCAATTAAAGTAAGGATTGTCGGCGGATGTCATGTACTTCTATTTTATAATAGCCTCATGATTACCTTCCCATTACATCTTTCCCACTTTCAAGGAAATTTCTCTTATAGTGCAGCAGACGACCGCACATCCACAATTATTCGATTACGAGTCAGCAACAGCGGAAACACAAACTATTGAAATGAAGTCAAAGTTTCCCCATTTTTACGCGCCCTTAGTCTTCACGAAATCCAACACTTGGCCCAGCAGCCCGGTACGACGGGCCTGCAGCAAACCAAAGCCTGTAACGAGGGCTAGAGCGAGCAGGAACATGTTACTCCATCTCTTAGGCTTCTTGTACCTCTCAAAGGCCTGGATATTGGTGAGAGGGAGGGGCCTGGCAGGCAGCTTCGGCCACATGGTGTTCATGAGCAGCTTGCATTTCTCCTCCTGTGAAACAGGGAATCATTGAGATGCCACAAAATTGGCAGAAAGGAACGCACACTGTACGGCGGGTTGCGACCCTTCAGAATAATATCCATCCTATTCGACATTGAGGTAAGCTGAACACGGATCACGCAAAAGAAGATACTGCAGCCACTGACCAGCCGGGCGTGTCAATCTGGGCCCTCAAGTGGGTGAACGTGTCAAAGCCGAACTTCCCGGTGTGCCAACCGGCTGCACACGGCGGTCAGCATAAAGATCTAATGACTGCCGGGCGAGATATTGCTTACATCCGCTCGGGCCAATTCCACCGAATGGCAACCCGTCAACTGGATAGTGGGCGAGCATCAGAAATTGATGAATGAGGCCCGGATGACAGACAAACCTGCAGCGTGGAAGATCGTCTCATTAAAGGATACAGCGCCGCTCTGTGTGTTGTTGGCCACTGAGAAAGGTCAAGATGGCCCTGAACAATGATTTGTCGACAAGACGATACCTTTCTCTTTAACTGCAGAAGACCTTGTGAAGGCATAGAGCGCGAGGGGATAGTCGCTGCGGGAAAAAAAAATCAGGTAAATAAACTGCGTAACGCGTGATCTGACTTACAGGTTGTTGACGAATCTAATAGCTTCATCCATGTCGTTGACAAGAACGATGGGCAAGACCGGCCCAAAGATTTCCCTTTAAAAGAAGGTACGTCAGTTTCCCTAGACACGCACAAAAAGGGGAAATTGAACGCACTCATGCATCAAGGGGTCATCATGGCTGGCATTGAGGACCACGGTAGGCTCTATGAACAGTCTGTCTTCGTCCATACCACCCCCATAAACGATGCGACCACGAGTACTCTCGATCAGAGCCTGCACGCGCTTGAAATGGGAATGGTTGATCATTCGCGAATACGAATCGGACTTCGCGGCGCCCTCGGGGTAGAATTCATGAAGACTGTCACGACGAGGAAATTTAGAACCGATACTCAAAAAGAAGGCCATACGCACGTTTCCTTCAATGCGTCAACCAACTTGGGCGCGAAGTCCCGCTCAACTACGATATAGTCCGGTGCAGTGCAGACCTGAATTTCGACAACCATCAGTGACCACGAGCATCCTTGGCGATGAATGGTCTCACCTGTCCTGCATTGCACAACTTTCCCCACAGAATCCTGCGCGCAGCAACACGAAGATCGCAATCGGAGTTCACAATGCAGGGCGACTTCCCGCCGAGCTCGGTGGACACCGGAGATAGTGTCTTAGCTGCGGCGGATAGAATAATACGCGCGACACGTCCTCCGCCAGTGTATAAAACTAGAGCACAGGAACATACGTCAAGGCTGAACTGTTCTTGCGTCCAAATGAGCTACTCACTATGATCCCACTGGAGTTCCAGCAGCTGGTAGACAGTGGTCAGCAATAGTTCCGAGGGTGACATCAAAATCAGGCATACCGCGCCAACTTGCGGAACAGCGCCGTTCACGACAGTGTACAGCGTCGGATCCAAATACTTCGGCACAAGCTGAGCGAGCAGCGCCCCAAAATGCGGCGTCAGCTCGGAGGGTTTGATGGCGACGGCGCAGCCTGCCGCGATGGCACTGGCCTATAGGGGTCAGAACAACTGTCAGCCTGGCGCGAGAGTGCATGTTACGACGACCTTACGAAGGGACCGATGGCAATCCAGGTGGGTAGATTAAAGGGGACAATCATGAGGACGACGCCCTTGGGCTCCTTGCGCACGGTCGGCTTCACAGGAAACCATTGCAGGTCGAAGGGCAGGCGGTCGTGCGCCGCCCATTTTTCGACTCTGTCGAAGGCTATTTTCGCCTCCACAACGACGGGACCGATTTCGATGCTACGTCACGCGAGTCAGATAGGTGGGTGGGTCAGACAGGGACAAACAAACAGCTTCGTCTCGATATATGATCGGCCGATGTCGAGCTTTGCCGCCTCCTGGAACGCCTCTATGTTGTCTTGCATCATGTAGGCAAGAGAGAGGAGCTGTGCTTCCGGAACTCGATCGACTTCGTCTTACCGGACTTGAAGCTCTTCCCCAAGTTGTCCGGATCTGCGACGACGGTTAGCTGGACCTGGCATGCTTGACGCCCAGAAAATGTACCCCTGGGATGTTCACGACCGGAGTCTCTACGTACTCTGGTTGACCCATGACGAGATATTGATCTAGAACCTAGAGCATGAACGACCAAATCGAAACACAAAGTACCGGGCAGCACTCACACAGTTTGGGATAGTAACGGTAGTCAACGCTCTGAAGGATCAAACGAACCTTAAGCTTTCAGAAAGGAGCGACCGACCATGTCTCTTATATCGTATGAGCGTGGAGTGAAGTCATCGGTCGCGGGATCGAGACTGCACATTCAGCGCCGACTCGGAAGCAGAATCTGCCAAGTGAATGAGTAACGACCTCGATCTTGGGGGTGTTCTCGACCGGGATTTCACGCCTCCGACCTACGGGGTAGCTGCAGAGATAGAGGTGGGTCGGTCTGTGAGAGAGAGAGTAGTTGTCATGAGCTCCGCCGGACTATGGCCGATGCGGACGGGTCGCCTAAGAACTCGGGGAAGTTCGATCACGAAGTTTACCCGCGGCAGCCGCGCTTGGGTTGCCCGAGGTAAGGTACTTCGTTCAAAACTTTCTGATTCATCACAGTGCCCATTCCACACGATGTGCGCAGATGGAAAACGATCCTCCCATCGGGCAAGCGGAGATACATAAGCCTGGATGAGTATTTTCTGCCAGGCATGGATCAGCGTGCATCAAGTCTGTTCGGCGATCAGGGGGATATAAATATATTTCTTTCTCTGCACGATCGCATCTGGATTCTGCAGTGATGTCCGAAGGAAAGTGCAAATCACCAAAGTAGAAAGCGATAGAGAATTGTGGTTACAAGACTCGACTCGACACAACATCACCCCTAACTATAGCTTCAAGTTCGCTGTGCCCTGTGCACCTGTTCTCCGTGAGCCGCCGGAGCCATGAGGGTTTGCAATCGTCTAGTAGACACGCTTGAACGGAGGAACGGCCTTACACTCGTTCTCATCGAGCGTAGTGCTGATGACACCCCGGTACTTGATGTCAACCTTGGGCTCGTTGACGTCGCGCTGCCAGCTGAGAGTGTGCTTCATCCAGTTTTCGTCGTCGCGCTAACGTAGAGATGAGAATAAGTCAGAATGTCCTCATACAAAGAGAAAACACTGACCTCAGGGAAGTCCTCACGTGCGTGGGCACCACGAGACTCCTTGCGGGCAGCCGCAGAGGTGATAGTCTGAACAGCGTTTTGAAGGATGTTACGGAGCTCGAGGGTCTCGACGAGGTCACTATTTACTGATCAGTGTCTCGACAGCGAGAAATATATAACTTCTACGCACGAGTTCCAGATCATGCTCCTGTCCTTGATACTGACGTTGTCGTAGTTCTTGTAGATCTTCTTAATCTTCTCGACACCCTCATCCAAGGTCTTCTGAGTACGGAACACAGCTGCGTCAGCCTGCATGGCCTTCTGCATATCAAGCGAATCTTCGCCGTAGGCTCAGGGCCGTCAGCCTTCCTGATCTTGTCCAAGTGCCTGACGCTGTCTAGGCCAGCTTCCTCCTCGATCTTCTTGTGCGGCTTGCCAGGTGCGGAGTTCTCGCTGATGTGATGAGCGCATGCGCGACCAAAGACGACGATGTCGAGCAAAGAGTTGGCGCCAAGACGGTTTGCTCCATGGACGGACACGCAAGCGGCCTCACCAGCAGCATACAAGCCAGGAACAACCTTGTCCTTGCCATTCTAAGACAACACTTGTCAGCATCTGAAGAATGAGCCACAACTGAATGCGGACTCACCTCGTCAACCGTCAAGACCTCACCAGTGTACTTGGTAGGGATACCGCCCACTGCACCGGGTATCAATAAAGGCGTACAGCATAATGTAAACGAGCCTCACTGTTGTAATGCACGGTGGGCAACACAGGTATAGGCTCCTTAGTGACATCGACACCAGAGAAAATGGCCGCGGTCTCAGAAATACCAGGCAAGCGCTCATGAAGAATCTCCGGCGGCAAGTGGCTGAGCTGCAGCAGCAGATGGTCTTTCTCGGGTCCAACACCACGACCCTCGCGGATTTCGATGGTCATGGAACGAGAAACGACATCACGCGACGCAAGATCCTTCGCTGTGGGTGCGTAACGTTCCATGAATCGCTCACCCTCGGAATTGAGAAGGTAGCCTCCCTCGCCACGCGAACCTAGGCGGAAATTAGCGGTCCGAGGATACCCGCATACCAAACCAGTGCATACCCTCCGTGATCAAGCACCCAGCGCCGTAGATACCCGTTGGGTGGAATTGGACAAACTCGAGGTCCTGCAGAGGAAGGCCAGCACGCGCAACCATAGCGTTACCGTCTCCAGTACACGTATGTGCACTGGTGCAGCTGAAGTACGCGCGCCCGTAACCGCCAGTGGCAAGCACGGTGTTGTGCGCACGGAATCGGTGCAGCGTGCCGTCCTCCATGTTCAACGCAATGACACCAACGCACTCGCCATCCTGCATGATCAGGTCGAGGGCGAAGTACTCAATGAAGAAGTTGGTATTATGGCGCAGGGACTGGCCATAGAGGGTATGAAGAAGTGCGTGGCCTGTACGGTCGGCGGCGGCTGCGCAGCGGTAGGCTTGTCCACCTTTGCCGAACTTCAGGGACTGACCACCAAAGGCACGCTGGTAGATCTTGCCCTCCTTCGTACGAGAGAAAGGGACACCGTAGTGCTCGAGCTGCATGCACAATGAAATAATGGCCTTGAGGGAGAATACACGCAGCATACCTCAATAACGGTGCGGGGAGCCTCGCGGGTCATATAATGGATGGCATCTTGGTCTCCAAGCCAGTCGGAACCTTTGACCTGCATGGAGAGTTGAGAACGATATTGAACACAGAATTGGGTAGACGCACCGTATCGTACATGTGCCATCTCCAGTCGTCCTCGGTCATGTTCTAGACTGACGTCAGACGAGCAACTCACCGCTAGCACAGAAGACTCACGCGAGTGCCGCGTTGATACGCCTTGCGCAGCGACAGTATGACTTCTCGTCGGGAACAGCTTGGTGAT